>JAOYSI010001202.1:0-14093 GCA_025775065.1 Hiodon alosoides
TTATATTTGAGAGAGAGAGAGAGAGAGAGAGAGAGAGAGAGAGAGAGAGAGAGAGAGAGAGAGAGAGAGAGAGAGAGCTCATCATCTTCTCTCAGGATCTCACTGCACATAAAACACATGTTAATTATGCTTTCATTGTGAAAAATGTTTACTGTTATTGAGAGAGCAGTAAAAGAAACAAAACAATGAGAAGCACTGTCAACCCCCCCACTGGAGGAAACCTCAAGTCTGCCCCCATCCCCTCCATGGCAACCCCCACCCAGCCGCCATCCCCCAGCCTGTAAAAATCATGCTTATTTAAAAAAACTGTTAAAGAAAGCTCCTTAACACATTATCAAGGTGCAACTGCAAAACAAGGGGCCCAGCCAACCATGCAGGAGCTCATACTGAGCTGCCTTGAGTAAAAACGGGGGAAGCTGCCCAGTCAGAGGGCACCGGCTGGCAAACAGAGGGCACCCGTGCTGCTGAACTGCCCATAAAACTCCAGCGCCACTCATCAAAGATGCTTCAGACAGCGAGACGTGAAAGATGTGACGGGAGATCAATCTAAATCTAATCCAGCCATAAAGCACACATCTGATTAAAACAGGTCAATATTTAACATCCCGGACACCGCACACTTTTTTTTTTCCTCAACGGAGAGTTACAATGCCAGAAAGGGGCAATACCTTTTGTGAAATCAGAAACCGGAAAAGTACCATCTGAAATGGCAGGAATGGCAGGAATATTCTTTTCCCGGCAGAAGAAGATGCAGTTTGACAATGTATGTTTCGATTTTGTAAACTTGTCTAGCTGACAAATGACACTCTGTTACGGTTGCCTCGATGCAGCAACATTACGGGAATGTAACAGCAATGATATGCTCCAGCTGGGCCAACGTGCTCTGCCTGTAGCATGAGTTGCCATGGCTCAGTGGACACAGGGCAAAGACTCCCATGTTCCCACATACATTTATACAGTAAAGATCAAACACCAACCAGTGACCGTCATGTTCAGGACACACCAGAAGGTTCTGGATTTGCCAGGCGCATTCCCTGGTATTCACTCTGGTTTCACCAGTGCGGTTCCCGGTGTTTACTCTGGTTTCACCAGCGCGGCCCCTGGCATCCACTCTGGTTTCACCAGCGTGGTCCCCGGTGTTCACTTTGGTTTCACCAGCGCGGTCCCAGCCATCCAGTCTGGTTTTACTTAGCTAAATTTAAATGCCAATCTAGCTCAGTCTTTCTAGCAGTCAAGTATGTTATGTGGTTCTGTGATACATGCACTCTGGCTAATTACCTAACACGAATACATTAAAACATCCAGACCAGCGCTAGCATCCTGGCAGCTCATAAACAATAATTGAACTTGACTGAAAGAAAAGGACAGAATAAAGATTAATTAATAGTAATGAGAAGATCAGCTCTTATTATTAATTTAATCAAAGTATTATTTAAGATCACAATTAGTCAAAAATAATAATTCACTAACAGCAAGCTGGAAAGTTCCCCACAGAGAATTGAAGACTGTCAAATTTAACCATAAGTAATATTATAATGTCAAAATAAATGTCAAAAGTAATGTCAAAATAAAAAATGTTCGACAAAATTGCCTTTATAAAAGTGGAATTGTAATAAATAAAAATAATAAATAAAAAATAAAAAATAAAATAATATAATAGACTGTAAGCATTACTCATATAGTTTAATACTTTCTATATAAAGACATGAATGGCCTTTAAAAGGTTCTTCATGAAGTAGAAAAAAAACAAAACAAAAGAATCTGCATTATATCCAAAGCCCAATCTAGACATTGGGCCAATCTTGACAGAAATCTAATTAACACATACTGTATGGATAACCTCAAAGTATTGGGGATCACGACCGCAGATAAGAAAAAAAATAGATTCAATCTAATCCAACGCTTGTGCTCAGATTAATTATCTTGCCTGCCTTTGAGGCTGTTCCTGCATAAAGACTATACTGAAAAATCACACAGGCTGCAGGCATCTCAAAGTTTTTGGGGTGGGTGAGAGGGTAAACCTTGCCAAAGCCGCTAAACTACGCTAAACAAACTATGCTAAACAATTACACATCTGCAGCAGTCCTCAGATTTTGGAGGGATCACTGCGGCCACCCCTCACCTGAAATATAAATTCAACAAACCAGGGGCAAGCTCTTGATTAATTAATCAACCCCTTGGCATTAACTGAAGCATGAGATGGTTTTAGGGAGCTTGGTGGATCAGTGTAAGGAGACCCGCTACTTCAGCACCCAGCCCACTAATGAGAAAACCCATCCAGGGAAATCGGCGGGGTAGACAAGCAGAGATGAGCTACGGGCTGATGTGCATGGAGATCTGGGGTGGTCCAACGGACACCAGCAAACAACCCAACCGGGCTTAGAACCCGATCCCAGGATATATAGGAGTGTCAATCAATCGCGGCCCTTTGTCCATGATTGGTAAGGCAGAGCCATGTTCCATTACAACATATCCCAGAATATAACAGGGGCATGGACCTCAATGACACATCTACATGTGTAGATGCCCTCACACCACGGATATGACCTTACACTATGCAGTCCACACCACACCTGTTGGCTCTGTGAGCACTGCTAAGTGGTACAGAAACCAAACAAAAGAAATCACTTAAGGGCAGGTCCCATCAGACTAATGGTGCAAAAACGCGAAGGGCTGCACTTTGCAGATGGGACAATGTGCACAAAAAAGGGAACTCCCTGGATAGTGGATAGTGAAACTGCAACTGAGAGAAGGTCTTAAAGGCGAAAACGGATCTGTATAAATGAATCATCTAACTAGATCCACCCCAAAGAAAGGATTTATTTAATACTCTGCCCCCCCAATCCATTGTTCTGGAATTCCTTATCTAATCTGGAATTACCAGCCCTGACTGTTATGTGGTTGATTGAAGTCCAGAGGTGTGACTGTGAATGTGAAAGGTCAAGGACTTAAGAATTAGGTCAAAGACTCTGAATGCATAATCTTCAAAAAATCGAATCACGAATCACCCAGGGTTTTTCCAGGGCTTTAAACTTAATAAAAATCCAATTTCAAACACGAGCCGCTGGTTTTTGGGAGATTGACGTGGCATTAGGTTATACACTTGGATAGGGCCTCAACCGTATTTAAGTTTGGACAGACAAAGGACAGACATACTGAAAAAATGATGTTTATCATTGAGTGCTGCTGTATGTCTTTAGGGTAAGGACGGTCTAATTTTACAGTGTTGAAACTGGCTGGCCTTTTCACATTCCCTCATAGTAGATATCTGTGTGAACTTCGGGGTCCACTGGACATGTGAAAGGTGGCAAAATTAATTTATTATGATGTAAATTATTAATAGATAATGCCAACTCTGATCCATCGAGCTTTCATTTTCGGCTAAAGCACATTGCCAAAAGCAATTATGAACATTCTCATAATACAACGCCTGGATTCCATTCACAAGCAAGTTCAATTCAGTTCAGAAAACGCTTATGTCATTTTCTCAGCAAAGGCTCTAAATTTGGGAGATTTTCATAGTTTGCCATTCATCCCCTTATACTGCTGCATATTAAGAGAAGTGGAAGTTTAGGCCGTTCAAGGGTTAAACAGACGTCCATACTGAACCAACAACCTGGTGATAAAATTGTGACCATAATACTAATTTGTACTTTATGTGTTTTGATTCCGTTTACTTGACGGTGCCAAGCGAAGGGCTTGACCACAAAAAGGCTCGAAAGGGCAGTTTCCGGGGAAACAAATGCACAGCTGAGCGAGGCGGAGGTCCAAAAAGGCAAAGGTCTTTTATAATCCTCTAATATAACACTACAAAAATGGCTCTGTGAGAGCATATGGAACTTACTGAAACTAAACTAAAGAAGTTAAAAGGCAAAACAAGCTATCAAACGCAAACTCACATGGCAACATGGCATTTTACCTTCTTTGTCTCTGCTTCTCCCTCTTCCTCAGAAACACTTCACTGCGATTTTAACTCTCAGCCGGGCGAGGCATATTGGCCACGTAACTCAGTTCTGTGAAGGGGATTGTAAGGATGGGGACGGCCCTTTCCCCCATCACACCCCTTGCGGTGCCTCTCTGCACGTACGCAAAGTATATGTATTTCCATGATCAGTTTACAGCAATATGGCTAACGTTTTAGTAGCACATCACAGCATAATTTGAGAAAAACCACTGAGGGGTGTGACTCGTGTCACTAGAAGTTCAAGATTTGGTATAAGAAGCATAGTCAAGTGAGTGCAGAGAAGCGTTGTCTGTAATTGACAATGCCAGGAATAACCAAAAAACGGACCAGGGTAAGTAATGCCTAATAATAACCCTAAGGAATAGAACGAAGACAAGCACTGAACTGACAACGGAACTGGCAGAGGGCTTAGGTGTCTATTTTCATACATCAACAGTATGAAGGTTGCTGCTGAAACCAAGACTTAAGGGATATGTTGCGGAGAGAAAAGATTATTAAGAAACAGGAACAAGACTACACTTTTTAGCACACCGATGAATAATGAGAAAAAGTAGCTCTCTTATCTGGACCTAATCCTAGACAGTATGGGAAATCAAGAACAACTGAAACATATAACTAAGCATTGAAGGGGTTCAGCTGAAATATGGGGGCATATATGGTCAAACATTTTTGAAAACGCGGAAGCCACTATATTCCTCGCCTTTGGACATCCTATCAGAGCTTTGCAGCGCGCTCTTTAAATTCATGTGATGTCAGTGTCTGCATCAGTGTCTGTGGTCAACTCCATCACACTTATCTCCCATTACCTTTCCACATTTCGGATGCTAGCAACGCAACTGGTGGGCAAAAAAATAAAATAAGCGCTGGTGTGATTTTGGACTGCTTAACCGGGCAACCGATACCAATAAAGAGAGGGGGAAAGCAGCATGACAAGTGAAAATATCAATTTCTCACGGCTCTGCTTGTCACAGATAGCACTTAAGGAGCTTTTTGAGTTCGACTGCAGAGGTCAAATCAGGCTGCATTTAGAGCCCATTAATGCGGCCTCTTATTGGTTCCTGAGCGCTGTGGAGTGAGAGAGACTCTTTGCCATTGAGGAGCACAGTGAGTCACTGTCACATCACCTTACGGGACCGATTCCTCTCCCTGCGTTCCCCTTTTCAGCCAGAGACGGGCCATGAACAAACACCCAAACACTTCTGTGTATTTTCCAGGAGACACGTGTTCCCATCAAAGGGGTTGTTAAGGTTCACTTCTTCTCCTACCCCTTTGATAAAATAATCCATATAATAACTAACCAAACAGTCATTGTTTTCTCCTGTGAGAAGAAAAACTATTAATATTTAACTGAGGTTTTGTAGAAAAAACCAAACTGTGTATGTTTAACTCAATGTGTCACCTGGGAGACATATATCCCATATTAGAATATTATATGTCAGCATAAATATCCATGCTGGGCGTAAAGATGCAATTTAAAACATATAAAACAGGACAGCGGGACCCCTGTGTATTTAGTCCCTGCTCTTCAGGGGCCGAGAGCCCAGAGCGCCAGGGTCATCGACGGGGCCCACAGAATACAGCTGGTCTAGACTTCTGGTCCAGACAGCACCCCATAACAAACATACATATATACTTAGCAAACATACAAAGACCAAAGATCACGACCACATAATCTAATATCATTCTATTTATGACCCACAGCAAGGATGAATGGAATTTTACTACACAGAAGATACAGAAGTTATTGTTTTTACAACTAGACTGACCAGACTGTAAGCATTCCAAAATCAGTGTGCGCGTTTGCTTATGTTTTCAATACCTGTAATTGAAATGTACATACATATAGAGCACATATATAATATGCAAAAAGAGAACTATGCTAATTGTTGTTACCTGGTTATGATTTTCCTATATTTCAAATGAAAAGAAAAGGATGAATGGCATTTCATTAAGGGGTTTATTTGTGGCCTGAAAGCAGGCCTCAGCCTCCATCAACACTGGAAACAGTACATTTGCATTTTAAAAGAACACCTGTGACAGGCATAAATACGTTGTCAAGCAAACTGTGCTAATGGTTTGACATTTTCATTTTGTTTGTTCCCGTCCAAAGGGAGTTGTCAGGGGCGTCGAAATCCTGAGCTGGCTGACCGTGATGGGTCACCACCGCCGTGATGCAGCCCAGCTCTCAGCAGCCTTTTTGAGGCAAGTTAGTAGAGAATAGCACCCATGTTAGAGCTCACTACAGGTTTGTGGCAGGCAGCAGGCAGCCATGCCCTCCAAAGCAGGACAATGGACTGGCAGTAATGGTGAGAGGGAGGGCCACGCCCTTTAATTGAACCTCGTTGTGCACCTGAGTGTGGTTCAACTTATGGTAATCACAGTCAGGTGCCAACAATCCCAGGCCCTTTAAAGAGGGGAGAGAGACTGGATGAATTGGCACTGGTGGGGTGATCCGTAAGCTGTTTGTGTTAGTTGTCTCTGAGAGGGAGGGTTTTTTTTATTTATTTTTTTATTATATTATATTATAATTTATTTGCTTTCTTTTTGATAGTGTTTTATTTTGTTGTTATTCATCGGAATCTTTCTGTCTGTTGAAAGAATGCCAAATAAAAGGCTTGAAACCCACCCCAATGCCCCGTTCTCCTGCTGCTCTCAGGCCGAACATGCCCTCGCGTGCTACAGGGTTCACCTCTGAATCACAGGGGCCCTTCCCCACTGGTTATCCCTGGTTAACTCCCAGTCTCTGGAAGGCTGCCCAAAAAGAGTTGATTCTGCTCTCTGGTGGTTGACAGTGATAATTTCATTCCATTTCATTTCTTCTCATATTTTCATTACAATGCGATAGAATGTTCACCCATAAGTGGATTATGTTCTCTCGTACCTGGGGAGGGCGGTTGTCTGAAATGGCAAATTTAACATTGGAGCAACCTGTGCAAGGGCTGAAGGAGGGCATTTGCTGGGGTGTTATGTGAGAGGGTGGGTGAAAAGCAGTCGGCCGGCGGACCTGTGAAATGTGTGAAGACACGAAGCTTGTGGGCTTCGGATCGCTGCAAGAGAACTGGAGAAAGTTTAACCAGGTCAAATGAACCCAGAGGCAAGTGAATACTGTCACCATAAAAATTTTTTAAAAAATTACTTCATTAAAATCAAATAACAATGCGACGGCGTTAAAATAACATAAACAGGATAACTTGTGTTATTGAGAATACCGAATCAAAATAGTCATTGTGCAATTAAAGCACAATGTTATTTTAAATTTCTAAAACAGGAACATGTCTTGTTTGGGGACAAGTGTTCTAGTCGCGCCCACATAGGTACAACATAAATAAAGCCAACACCAAAGGTACAAGGTACAAAAAAATACTGGTAACTTAAACTGTGTAGTCTTCTAATAAGTCCAGTTTATATTCACGATATAGAACTGTTTACCTGCTTGTAAAAGCTGGGACAATTTCTCTGTGGCAACTGTTTTATAAAAGCAAAACCCTTTTAACAGTGATTTATTCATGGTATAGAACCTGCCTCTCTTGTGCCCCGATCCTTTATCAAACATATCCTAGAGCTCATCCAGCTCATCTAGATCTATCCAGCAGTGATGAAAATCCACGTTCCACTGAAATGACCTTTTTTATTTGAGAAAACCAAAATTCAGTTGATAACAATGTCTTAATTTCTCCTAATAAACATGTGTAAAACAGTCGAAAATTTGAAAATGTTGGTTCATTGAAAAGCTTTGTGCCCAGTTCAGTCTTTTTAGACATCTAGTCAACAAAGGTAGGAAGTTGTGAAGACTGTACTTTCCTATTATGGATTTAATCATGACAAGGTCAGGGGAGCCACTCAATATTCACAACGCAATTAAAGTGACACAGTGATTTCAACGCCAGAAAATTCTCAACGCTGCCCTATGTAAGCAAAAACTTATAAGACATTTCAGAGACAATTAGCATTGCTTGTTTATTAATGGCGTGACTTGAGTGGAGAAAAAATAAACTATTGACATAAGTCCATTCAAGCTATAAATACCAATGCTAGCTTCAAGAGGCAAAATCGATGTCTTTAAAAAATCCTAATTGTACTCTTGACATATAGTTCCATAGGATGCCTAATAGCTAACTCCAAAATCTGGTTATCATAGTCATTAAACCCTCGCTGTAATTAAGATTACCACAGGATTCAGTCCCTGCTTAATTAAACGTTGCACGCCATTCCTGCCCTGTGTGGTGTCTCGTGCCGGTTCAGTGTACGGCTGAAACCGTCACTGGCGTGTCGCGGGTTTGATGGAGTTACCTCGTCTGCGCTTGTCCGTATGTTTTCAAACACATTGAAACGTGTTTTTAAAAAGCACTGACAAACAAACATCATGTCAGTGTCTTATCACGTTGGCCTAGTGTTCGTTGGCCTTTGGTCTTCGTTTGGGAGCGCCTGACTGTGATCTCATTAAGCCAACCGCACTCTTGTGTGCCAATCAGGGACGCTTGTCTGCTGGCACCATCCAGTGTGTGCGTTCTTCCGACTGTGCGCGATATACTTTGAATTAAATCTTTGGGATGATCCTGAAACTAAAATTTCAAAAGCTCAGCTCTTCCAGAAAAACATCATACTACGGAAAATATTGCAGAAATTGCTCAAGTTTGGGGCGGCATTAAACCAGTCTCTGTGATTTATGGCTGAGAGATAATAGGGGCCATAGAGATTTTTTTTTTAATGCAGCCCCCATTATTTATCGACAGTAAAATGTCTGTGGTCAGTTTGTAAGATGCTCTGCTGAGGTATGGCAGGCTCTGTGTATAGACCCATTACCTGCCTTATTTTTACATTAGTTTCTCTACATTTTCTGTCCGTATCCTAGACCTATTACTTGAATCAAGAGAAGAAATAATGCAATATTCCCAGACATGTTTACTGTTATGCTGCAATAAAATTGTTATGTTTTTGTAAGTGGAATTAGTGCAGGGTTCCAAAAAATATTGACAAAAATGCCTGGTTCTTTCTCATTAATACAACAACTAGAACTACTGCTATTATCACTGCTACTACTACTTATTATTGTGGTTGTTGTTATTATTATTATAATCTTATGTAACACAATATGCATTTACGAAGTGACATTTCATGCCAAAAGCCAGGAGGTTGAATTGAACTTGTCTTATGAACTCTCTAAACGTCCTGTAAACCAGCTCTTTGTTGCCTTATAAATTCTGAGCCTTTCTGTAAACCAACTCATTGTTGCCTTATAAACTCTGAGCCTTTCTGTAAACCAGCTCATTGACAGTAACCCAGGACAGTAGGCAATAGACTCTCTCTCTCTCTCTCTCTCTCTCTCTCTCTCTCTCTCTCTCTCTCTCTCTCTCTCTCTCTCTCTCTCTCTCTCTCTGTCAGCCTCTCCAATCAGCAAATGAACATATTTATGAGTTTTTCCCATGACAAATGAAGGAGCGTGGGAGATATCACTTAGACATTCTGACACAGGCCTCTCTACACCTTCAGCAGGATAGACCTCCACTAGTGTCCCTCAGCGTCTATTTATATAAAGAATAAACTCTCGTGATGTTGATGAAAAGTACGTATTTGTCTGCTATGTGTGTGCATTTTGAAAGAAGAGGCAAAAATAAAAATAAAAGCCACGGGTGCCACCTGGCTCAGAGGGACAGAGGCCGACGTGGACTAAAACGGATGAGTTAACAGGCAGAAGATGCTGCCAATTCGTTTGAGCTCCTGCAAAACAGATTTAGGCTGTTTGGTCAGGCTGAATAAACGATGATGATGCAGAAATGCCAATCATCTGTGTCGGGCAACTTCACATGATATTCCTTGTGATCTTCGTTTTTTCCCCATTATTTAATGTTATTTCTGCAGTTGCCAATGTTCACATTGATGCGTGAAAGTGAGTAACACCTAAAAATCTTCAGCTTGTAATTTTCTTCCGAATTTCCACTGAAAACTTCTGTGTAATTTTTTCCCCACACTAAGAAACAAAAGGTGGGACTATGACATAATACACATTTAGCCAATCGGGTAAGTCAGCAGGTGATTGCTCCGCCACCTGCGTTGGATTTTCGGTTTCATTGCAGAACTCTGCTCAGGCCCTTGCTCTCCTTCATCGGACGCCCTGCCAGCTAATAATAGGCCCTTCTTGTGTAAAGGTTGAGGGCAGCTGATTTTCATGGGGTCATTAAATCTTCTCCGCACTAAGCGTCTCCATAGCTAATAAACGCTGACAGCTGTGCCCCTTATGGCCCAGCCGTCAGAGCTCACGACAGCTGCACACAACTATTAATTACCAACTTTGTGGGGCTCATCAAGGAGCTGAGTTCGAGAAGGTTTTTATTTTTGCACTTTCCATGACTGACTAACTAAAATATATGATTTTTTTGGGTTCCAATATAAGATAAGCTTACCAGCCATAAAAGAAATACATCAAAAACAGAGGCTGTCCTTTTAGGTAATAGGACAAGGATACAAAAATAAATCTCCACGCTCCGGATTGGGATGGTCCACTGCCAGTTTAGTACTTTTTCGTGCTCGGGACTGGTGAAAGGGTAACGGTGATGTTAATGGACTCTAAGTTACAGATGACTTTGCTTTGTGACAAATCTGAAAATAAACTTTTACTGCAGAAACACAGAGTTCTGTATGAATGACCCAGGCCCAGAGCAAGAAAATGAGGCCTTGAGGAAAGCTATAAATCCAGCCAGAGACAAGGTCTCTTCTGTTCTTCAACTAGGCAATGACAGCATTTTCTTTCTTTTCATCGTACCAACAGCTAAACAGGACAAAATGCATGCTTTATATGCCATGTACAACCATCAATAAAAGGACAACACATCTGCTGTCATGCGTAATGCAACATAAAAGGAAAACGACCTACACCGAGATATGGGAAAACATCAGAAGATTATTTGTCAGTAAATTATTACATCTGTGGTTACATGTGGGCGTCAAATAATTCTAAACTACATTTGAAGATATCAACTCTTTTTAGAAAATATAACTCCTACATTCATCTCCGGTCCCTGTACCCAAAGCTCCTGGGCCCCCTTAAAGCATCCGTACAGTTCTCTCCAAAGGACTGTAAGACATGTTTCAGGAAGGGGAACCTCCTGTGGGGACTGATAAAATTAGATTTGTATGAATTTTTTTGGGGAATTGATTGCCAGTCAAAGAAGAAAGTC
Organism: Hiodon alosoides; assembly: GCA_025775065.1. NCBI lineage: Eukaryota > Metazoa > Chordata > Actinopteri > Hiodontiformes > Hiodontidae > Hiodon > Hiodon alosoides. The sequence continues at coordinate 11,140 of JAOYSI010001202.1, forward strand.
GTGCTGCATGGACGGCAGCTAGCGCCTATCACGAGCTATGGCTACACGGGTGTCTGTTATGGAGAGAGCGTTTGGTGCTCACTGCGGGGAGTCCTGGCCACTTCCCGAAACCACCCCCACCCCCCAACTCTAACCCTATTGCCAACGCAGCCCCCACCGGGAACAGGTTCAGCCCTAAACAAAAGCATTTTAAATCAATGCACAATGCCATTCCTTATAAAGTTCGATAACAAAAAGACTTTAATGGGCAAACGGGTACAATTAGCCCAATTTCCTTTGAGCAAAAGATCTTTAGGGTTTGAACGCACCCTGTCAGGGGCAGTCTAAATAGTGAATAGTGAAGTGGGAGTGGCTTTTTCCTGTCCCACATGGTTGCCAGTAAATGGTGAGTGTGCAGATGTGAAATCCATTCCCACGAGTACATAGCTGGCCGATGAGATTGAATGCTATGTTACGCAGACTGCTCACTCTATTAACTTTAATTTGTTTGGGGCTACATGGCCATCATATCAGATATCCAATAGACACATAGAAAGAAGGTGACAGCCACTATGAAGGTTCTATGTGTAAAATGTGACAGGGGCTGTGTCTATCTTTCCATTCTTGTAACAAATAATAAAAAGAAGGACTGTCTTTTAAAAGATGACTATTTAAAAAAATAAATAAACCATTAAAAAATATATATTTTGTATGGCCTTGGTGTGACGTAAGCACAATATTATGACAATTTCACTGCAATGTGAATAGCTAGAGGGAAAGTTGTGTAGTTCTACTCTCTGTGTTAAACCACACATAGCTAAACTCTGCCAGTAAAAAGGAGCCCTCAAAAGGCACTTTTCGTCCTACTACAGGGCCATGGAGCCAGATACAAACATTAAACACCTCTTCAAATTTCATATGTTCTGGGCAGTGTTGTGTCAAGTATAAAACCATACTGAGTAAGCAAGGAGGAATTGAACTGGTGGATGAGTTTCAGGGCCATGATCCAAACCAGCTGTTATAGGGAGGCTGCCTATTTGAATAGGACATGGTGAAGCAGAAGACATTTCTTCTGCACTGCAAGGGCTTGCAAACTCCATCTCTCATAGTCTCTGTGTTGATGCATGTGGAATAATGGCCGATAATTTAACAGGAGTCGACAGCTTAAATATGCGCTTCTCTGAATTGTTTTGTTATTGTCAACTGCCCTGTGCAGGGAGTAAGATTTAAAGAGTGCCGGGATCTTGGGAACCTTGCATGGTCCACAAAGAAAAAAAAAGAAATCTGCTAAAAACATTTCACACTACCGGCATTCTTTTAAGCTCCACAGCATATACCACAGAACAAAGCATTTGAGGACGTGAATGAAATTCACACCAATTAGCACGATAGCATTCAGCTTCAAGGGTTACAAAGGAACCTGCATACTCTTATTGAGCAAGATCATTAGACTTAATAAATAATTGTGTTTTCATCCCCCTCATTACAATTATTTAACATCCTTTTGCAAAAATGGCTCCTAGTTGTCAGAGAGAACCTCCCCAAGGTAAGAACAAGCTAATTAAATATGGAAATAAGGTTCTGGGGAATGCTGTACCTTGGTTCTGCTGGAACAATCACTTTAAGTGCTTTTCATTAGCTTCCAGATATATGTAATGCAACTGCATCTTCAGGCAAATTATGTTAATTGAGGTTAACCTTTTTACATTATTTGTTCAGTCCCTTTTCATAAACCTATACAAAAATAATGATCAATTGCTCTCCAAGCCAGCTGACTACTAAAATACACATAATGTTTTCAAAACCTTAATGCTTAGTGTAAAGTTTAGATGTTTAGAAGTAATCACTATGTTATTAACCGCTAATGAACCGCTAATTTAAGAATTCGGTTAAGTTTGACATTAATACGCACCTTTTAATTGATTTGGTCTGAGAGATAGTTTCAACTAGCTCAATCAAAAAACGGAACATTTCCTGATGTTCTGATTTGCCAAAGCAAAACCTAGCCCCTCCTCCCAGCTTTAGCCAGCCAACCAGCCTGCAGTGAGGCCCATTTTGTCTTAAGAAACCCAGGTAAGCAGAGGAAACCTGGATGACAGTTGGGGTTAATCTCTCTCACAGGTAGCAATTCCACCCATCTGCTGTGGATGTGCGTGCATGTGTACTATGTATGTTAGTGTATCAGTGTGTTTGTGTGCGCATTTTCATGTGAATATGAGCATATGTGTGCGTGACCATGTGTTTGAGTATAACTATGTGTGTTCCTCTTTGTGTGTGTGTGTGCGGGCATGTGTTTATCCGTTTGTCTGTGTACGTACATGCATGGATGTTAGTATAGCTGTGTGTTTCTGTATATGCGTGCGTGCGTTTGTCTGTCTGTCTATGAGTGTGTGCATTGTGTTTGTGTGCGTTAGTGTGGATGCCTGTGGGTCTCTCTCAGGGTCCACTCACCCAGTTGGACGTCGATAATGCTGGGCTGCTTCTCTGTGGGGAACAGGACCTTCGGGGGTCTGGTGGTGAGTAGAGCTGGAAGAGAATAACCAGACGTGAGGGAAGATTTGTTCCAGTGGTGGGTGGGGGGGAGAGAAACCTTTCCCGTGTCTTTGGGATGGGGAGATGTCAGCAGGAGCGGATCACATTGGCAACGCATTGTAGCAACAAAGAGGCACAAAGAAAAACATTCTTATAGGACTGTCAGTCCCCAAAGTGCTTGTATGTGTAGCTGACCTGGACTGACCTGTCATGGTGAATAGATAGATATATCCATAGATGAAAGATACATAGGTGTATACATAAGAAAATACATAATCATAAGCAAAATGTTACCTCTTTGATCCAGAGTCCAGACACTCCACACACACACACACACACACACACACACACACGCTCACATATACACACATACACACACGCGCACACATGCACACGTGCGGTCACAATTACATACCCAGCGCACACACACGGGCCTGAAGACA
>JAOYSI010001203.1:1102-17365 GCA_025775065.1 Hiodon alosoides
ACTCAACACAGTACATCACTGCGTCTTGTCCCTCAACACAGTACATAACGTGCGTCTTGTCACTCAACACAGTACATCACGTGCGTCGTGTCACTCAACACAGTACATCACTGCGTCTTGTCCCTCAACACAGTACATAACGTGCGTCTTGTCACTCAACACAGTACATAACATGCGACTTGTCCCTCAACACAGTACATCACGTGCGTCTTGTCACAACACAGACTTGTCACTCTAAATCAGAAAGTCTGGGAAATTCGTAAATTTATAAAGAATTTAATCATTTTTTTAACTCTATAAAGACCTGCAGGCGTCCATGTTAAACACGGCCAAATTGCTTTGGTTGCAATAGTCCTTAACATATAGTGGAGACTCCATACAGAGCTGAAATGAGGGCAGTCTTTCTTAATTGACTTTTCTCAGAAAATCATCACAAATAACCTCTTTTTTTTTATCTGCCTGGAGACATCAGCACTTAAATATAATCAAAACTTAAGATTTCACCAAAGAACTACAATCTCACTAATAAACAGAGGTTTTCGTTTTAAGTTTTTAATTTGAAGCGTATTAAAAGGCACTTTATCTAATGCTGCAGATAAACCGCACAGATGGACCGCAGGGAACCGCAACCGTTTCAATACCCCGCCGATCCAACTCCTCAAAACTGATAACCGATATTTTAAAAAACTGATATTTTATAAATAAGATCTGCCCATTTTACTTGTAATTCTTATTCAGGAATAATTCATAAGATTTTTTTTTAAAGCACAAATGATAACTTTTTACGTTTCAAAAATGTTTAATGATTATTATTAACAATAGAAATTCTAAATTGAACATTTTTTCGATTAAATGTTAAGGCTGCTACAACGAATGAATTAAGCCATTTCAAGGCAAGAAGAAAAACTAAAATGTCTGGTTATTTGTTAACAAAAATAATCACTAAATATTTCAACTTGAAAAAAATGAATTGTTCATTTAAAAAATTGTTTATTCATTTATTTGATTTCCAGTCAATGTTCTGCTAAATTATATTACATAACAAATTAAAAACTAATTTAAAATGACAATCCTTGAATTGCTTTACTATAAAAAATATACTTTAAAAATCAATAATTATGAGGGGACACAAATATTGGTGTGCATAATTTACTGATTAATATTATATCTATATATCAAATAAAGTTAACAATTATTTACTCATCCAATTTTAGTAGTGCTATTTAAGATATAAATATAACCAACTGTGGCTAAGATTTATCACTTATCAATCATAACAAATTTATTGAAAAAATGTCCAGTATTTCATAAAATGTTTATTTCACACACAATTCGTGCAGATAAATTATCTATCTAGTAAAAATAATTTGGTTTGTCTAAAGAACTTTAGTTCTTCAGAAAATCTAAAGCGTTTCAAATTGTATCAATTATATTGCAACATAAACAAAAAATTGTGTTTAGTTTTAACAAGGACTGAAATAAGGTTTACAATCTGTGCTCACAGTACATTTAAAGCATTTTATTTTCTTTATGTTACATGCCATGGCATTATCCATTTAAAAAGCTAAATAAGCGGAAATCCTTTTCTGGTTGACCGGAAACCGTTCACGTGATATTTAAAACTGAAATTAATTCCAGCAACAGCTAATAGTAAAGAGGACACACATCTTTGAACCCCTTCTCACGGCCACCCCCGAGACGGGTTCTGAGACCGTCCGCACATTTTACCACGGTTTTCCACCGTGTACCGCCCCCTCTCCACCTCCAGGAGGGACACTTCATCTGCCTGCTCTTTCAGTTCCTTTTTACTGTGGTCTTCACTCTCACACGGCGTTGCGTGGTTCATTCAGGGCCAGTCCTGGCAGCTACACTCAAGTCTTCCAAAACCACCAAGAGGGTTAGGCACCCCAAAAACAACTGGGAACTCATAAAAGACACCCATCTTAATAACGCCAGGGAGCATTCAGTTTTATACATTTTTTTGCCCAAAAACAATTCAGTTTGAACCATTTACAAAGAACATAACACAGTTCCCAAATCAGTCAAGTATGAAGCACCTAGCATCTACAACACAAAAACAAAATATTTAGTGGCGGATTTAGATTGCGCTAAAAAACACAGGAAGGTTCCTTAGTTAGTACAATGTAACTATTGTACTTATATTTACACCTGCTGATAATATAATCAAATAAATAGTTAAAGGAAACTAACCTTGTAACTTATTATTTTTTTTAAGTTGTTTGGCCAACAACAGTAACAAACGCATCAAATTAAGAGTAAACACGTTTTCACCCCAGGTGAACCCAACAATTACGTGCACTTGACAGACATTAGGAACAAATTACTCTTAGCTTCGAAACAATATCCAAACACCCTTGTGTTTCCGTGGGAGCATACCAGTGGCCCCAATTCCCCACTGACAGGGTTGCAAAACAGCAACTGTAACGTTTTCTAAACGTTAAAAAATATGTAATAAGAAAGCCAAACAATAGTTCTAACACATCATCCTCAACAACGCTTTCTTCGTTAACCGCTTAACAAAACTACTCAATGTTGAGTAAACAGCTAAACATGAGCAAATGTTTTTTCACAGCTTTTCATTTCCTTAACCATTCTTATCCATAATCAAGTCCACAACGAACACGTTCATACCGTCCAGTAATAACTCTTCTAACGGAAGATGACCAACTGCCTGACATTTATCACACCAGCAGAGGTCTGTTACTGTCACTGCTGCAAGCCCTAAACACAGATTTGTCTGTTCTCTTTATGATGATATTCACATTTAGCTTTTTAACACTTTAAAGTTTTCAATATAGGACGCTCATTTTCAACAAAAGGAACCACGTATTCACTTTTATTGTGTTATTTGTTTTGGTTTTTTAACATTCTAAATGATTAATAAGTTAGATGTTACCGTACTTAAATTTAAAATCACAAAATTGAAGTGTTGGAGAAAAAAACACTTTGATGTCATCTGGTACAATTGTAATTTGTTTGAATCTCAAAACGCATGTCTAAATGGCCATTTTGAAAATATTTAACAAGGGTATTAAGGATATCCAATAAACAATAAACAACATGACTCTTTCCATGCAATAATGTGACTACCTTTGTGAACAGAAAGTGTTTAAGATAATGTACAAAGAAAAAAAATTACATTTGAATAAGGTAAAACTTAGCTTGCTTAAAATCCTGATTACAACAAAAATAACAAGACAATCATGTCTAAGGCACTACATTTTAACACTATTATCATTTAGTAATAAATATCCTACAGCAATTCTGCATTAAGCAGAAACTGAAAAAAAAATATATACATTGTTTTTAAATAAACTTAATCACTCTTGATAAATGTCAAATCAAGCAAGTGAACTTTTGTACTTAAAACACACAGAGATCCCCATTTCGTGTGTACATTTCCTATGCTTAATTAACAGCTAGCATTCAATTAATATTTAACGTTTATGCCCAGAATGCATGAAACCCAAGAAGTACAAACCTCGGGAGCCCTTGAAACTAAATCATGTTAAATGTCTTCTGTTTTTGTTACTGCAATGGCAGTTTTGTTATCCAATAAAGGACAAAATATATAAATTAATTTTCACGCTGCACTAATATATTACTGATAAGTAATGCTTTTGCACATATTCATATTAATTAAATCCAGAAATAGAACTGTTATCTACATGATTATCCCCCCTGCCCCCCCCCCACACACACAAGCGCTGTTTCCTATAAATCCATATATTTCAAATGGATATTTGAATCCCTTGCATACATCCTGTTCGTTCTGGAAAAAGACGTATTAAAACAAACCAAACGTGTCGAAACCAATATAAATAAATTAATAATTACATCCCAAATTCCTGCCTCGAATTTAAAAAAACAAACAAAAAAACATCGCTTAAATATTTAAATGTACCCGTTTTAAAATGCAGTCATCATAACCTCGCCACTTAAACGTAAATTTTAAAACGTCATTCTGAACGTTCTTTCGGAACTATTAGATCGTCGTTCAGTAAAGGAATATTAAAAAGTTTATAATGATAATAACAATAATGATGAGAATAATAATAATGATAATAAAAATATACTGTAATATTAATAATAAACTGTAGTCTTACTTCTCGCGCGCACGACGTGTGTTTCACGTCAGGTAAACAACACATTTCGGTGCCTGTTTAAGGGACTGTAGATTATATAGATAATAGGTTATTTAAACCAACGGCTTCTGCCTTTGGGCCATTTAATTCGGCTGTGTGGGTAACGCATTACCGATGAGCGGGCCCCCACGCACACTTTCAAAATGCCTACCGCAGCAGGCCGTCACCATGTCATGGGCTGACTGTCACAATGGCTGCCATGTCTCTTTCAATCCTCGCTGGGTCCTGCCATGTTAAGAATTACTATACTTCACACACGTAATGTATATTGCACAATGGCGGCGCTGAATTTGAGAGTCCTGTTATAAAAAAAACAATGTATCGTGCGATTTTTTTTCTTGCCTACCCATCTTTTCGATTTAGGTTAAATAATCGGTAGAAATTGTTCAATTAATTTAAGAACAGTAACATTTGAAAATTTTTAATGTTTTGCTTTGTTTGAAAAAGCCCTAATTTCCTAACGCTTTTATTTCAGTACACGGAAGTTTAGATAACAAATAAATTAGTTTTTCTGCATTACAAATCCAATCTAAAACCGTTGTACAATTGACCAGAAGCTTTCCGAGGGGGAAATGCATGTTGAACGTAGCTGAGACCATGTGCTCAACAGGGCCCTGCCTATTCAGGGTGACTGGTGTAGGCCCTAGCGTTTAAATTCCACGAAAGTTACTGGCTTAAAAGCATTTCCGGTTTACACCATACTAGTTAACTTAGTTCTATCGTTAATCATTCATCATTTTTTGCAGTCCAACAAGTATTTCGATTAAATGTGTTATGTATAGCTTTAAATTTAATTATTGTGACATAAATTCTCCAAACGCCTTGCCATAACAGAAAAGGATATTAACAATACTGTACTAAACAAACCGCTTTGATTTAGAATAGGATTTTAACTATTCATTATACTAACGTATTCTACACCAGTAAAATATTATAATTGTTTTATAGTATCATTAGTCATGTTTTAAGCAGAATTGCAGTTTGAGGCGTTTGTAGGGGAAGAGGATCATACTCACACAATTTTAAGGTTAGGACATAACGTCTAAACGACACAAATATTTTCCTAAATACAATTTAATTTCTTAACGAAAACATTTGTATACATAGATCTTAACGTCAACTTGAAGCCAATAACAAATGTTATTGGAACAAATGGAAACGGTAACAATTTTAGAAACGTGCCTTATAAACAGGAAGTATTTGTTTTAGATTGTTTTGCAACATCTCTGTATGGAATTGTACTCGGATGTTAAATTTAATGGCTGAATGACGAAGGAGTAGTAAAATGGAAATGTATCACTAGTCTTAAATCATTTGCGTTTAAAATAACTTTAAATCCAGGGACTTGGCTTATCAAAACACTGACAATTACATAATGACAGAATTACAAACAAAATAACTAAAATGTGCCTAACACAGTTTAACTCAATGTGTTGGGAGTGGCTAAAAACATTGACTCAATAGCAAGCTGCCAGAAAATGTCAATAAACGATATAATTACCTCAGTTTTTTGGGAACCGAGTAGTCTACCTCAATCACCTTCCCGTGTAATTCCACTTTACCTGTGAGGGGGTAAATAAATATGTGATAACACTATCACAAAGGAATGATGGACGTTAGAACGAGATGAATCGATCTCCCTGCAGTATCTCCCTGTGTACACTATTTAATGACTGCATAAATAGAAGAGTTTTGAGCTAATAAACACAACTTCAAAGATGAAAAGGTAGAAAACATAGGTTAAAACAAATGGGGGGGGGGGTAAATTAAGAAAAATCGGCGCCAAAACATCTTGTCAATTTCAATTTTAATATCTAAATCCATATTTTTAAATCCAGTCCCCATGCTTCCCACAAACCACATTGCTGTCTATTGTAACACATATACATAACACCCTATGTTTACACGAAGACAATAACACCAGACCGAAACGGATAAAAACTTCCTACGAAAAGACGACGCCTCATTATTTTACAGACAAGTCTTTTCACGCCTGTTGATAACGGTGAGATTTAAGGAAACTGCAAGGTAAGGGGTTTTAAAAATGCAATCTCCAATTTCTGTGCGATTGTGTAGAAGTGGCCTTGCGCAGCTCGGAACTGGGAGTCTCACCTCACCCCCCACCCCCAGCTACCTGTTTATTAGCACTTTCCACTGGACCCTCATCACCTACCTGCAGGACACCTCGTAAAAATCTACCCTGGCATCATATTTACATGGATTTGACGCATTCTTTCTAGTTACTTTTGTCGTGTCTTTTCAATAAAATCAAAACAAAAAATAAGTGAAAAATTATGCCTACCGAGCCGTCAGACCATCCCTTACATTTCTACGTGTGCTTGCCAAGTAGCGCCCTTCAAACACATCTGAATCACTTTATATAATTTGTTTTTTTTTGCGTTATAAATACAGCGACGATGTACATCATTTGTTCTAATTAACACGATATACAATAGTGAATGGAGATGGTCTTGAATTTGTTCGATTATCGGAGACCGTAACACCGTTACGAACTCTACACCGCTGTAGCACTACGCGTACTCCGTCCCGAGCGGAATTCTGCGAAGATCCTCGCTAATGTTACATCTCTTTTTCCAATAACCGTTTTGATTTCCTTTTGCGTGAGAGACAGCAGCATCTGTCACGGCTGGGCTAATATCTATAGTGAAATAAAGACTTACCTGACAAAGTCTCGATGGCTTTTATGGCCCAGTTTTGGTCGGGGAAATCCACGAAGGCATAGCCGGATTTGAGCAGAACCTGATCGGCCAGCGGAAGCTTCCTCTCGCCAAAGAGCTGCTTCAAGTCCTCAACGGTGACCGAAGGGCTCAGATTCCCAATGTATAGTTTGTTCATGATCCAAAATAAATCCAGATGTGAACACAAATTTCACAGAAAAATCCAGAAGAAAATATAAAAATAGAAAACAAAATAAAAAAGAGGAAAACTGCAAAAAGGCAGCAATCACCCCCCAAATCCAGTCCACCCCGACTCCAACTCTGCTCCTGGTCAAACACTTTGACTGGGGTAGAAAAAAAGTGTCGTTACGACGCTTCTCTGGAGCCTACAAGCACCGCCTCTAATTAAAATCTGCCTTAAAATAATCCGAAAATTGTTTGCAGCCTAGACGTGGACGAACTAACCATCCTATGGGTGCCAAGTGGCCCCAAGAACACCACTGGGAAAACAAGGGGTGGGGTGTAGTAGCCAGCGAGTTCCCTCTATTCAAACCTTTACATTGTACCAGTGTGTTGCTTTATTCGATGGCGGATTATAGTAAAGAGTAAGAACACACGTGTATGGGTTTCTTTGTTAAAACGCGCCTAGTTCACAATGTTGGCTAAATAATAAATGGACCTTCTCTTTTCTCGTGGAACGTGTGTATTTATCTTCAATGTCATTAAGGAAAGTATTTTTTTCGGCGGCGGCGGCGTCGGGGGGTTAAATTGAACCCTCGACTATTTATTTCAGTCAGTAATTGGGGGGTCACTGCAATTTGCCACGAGCACGTTTCTGGGAGCACGACAGTGATGCTTGAAACAAAGATTAAAGAACTCAGACCCTAAGACATCACGCACGTGGCAGGAGAAAAACTCTAGGGTTAATGGCCAGTCTTCCCAGCCCTCATCGTAGTATCTCTCGCTCTCAGCGTTCTCTTCGTGCTTCGGAAGGCTGGAATGATTGAAGGAAAGAGGTTGGTCTTCCCGTGTGACTGAAACATCGGCTATCCAGTCTTGGGAGCCGAATGCAACCGAAAGCAAAGGACACGCCCCCACACATGGCTGAACTGACTCAAAAGCTCACGAAGATCTTGTGGTACATGACATATAAATAACACAGCATAACATTACATTGGACAGATACTCATCAGGCTGATCTAGCACGCATTTTTCAACGGAATGCATAATTATATATATATATATAAAAAAAAAAATCCCACAATGTTGGTTAAATAATAAATAAACCTTCTCTGTGATATATATATATATATATATATATATATATATATATAAAAGACCACCTGTAAACACCCTTGTCGCTAACTATACGTAACGTGGTATGCCTACAATATAGACAATATATAGTCTATACAATATATAGTCTACCAAACAGGTGTATGAGAATTACAAATAGAAATGAGCTTAAGCTCTGAGCTATCCTTGCAAGATCCAAGCTTAACAGACAGAACGAGTCCGCTCTTATGAGGCAGTTCGGATACAAGTGGATCACTCGCTCAGCTGCGTCAAAGAGATATTGCGCGTTTGGGCAAGGGCTTCAGTAACGGAATTGAATGTGTCACGCCGAACTGTCTCGATGGTGATGTCAGCTATAGATAAGTAAGGAACGTCACCATCATCAACCAGCAGCGTGCGAAAGGTCATCCCCCCCCAAAAAAACTGTGATGCAGCCTAAGGGCATAAGTCCGAAGTGCGGACAAATTATGCGCACTATTCACCTTGGGTCATGAGCATCAAGCGTCATCGAAAAGAGACCGAAGGGGAACGTCACAGAACTGAATACCATAGCCGGGTTAGTGAGCACAAACCCGGCACGTTTGCGTAATGAGCTTAGGTAACGGACCTCTGCGCACGGGAGCAGTGTGACTTGGTAAATCGTTATCCTCCTTCAACAAACGAACGCGTTCACGTGTAGCGGCAAGCCACTTAACTATACATCTCTCGTGCCTGATTCCAACGGTAAAAAGGTTCTGCTGTCATGGCTTGTGTGAAATCATTATATTATGAGTCAGTCTTGGTTTAGCAGCACACCGTACGACCTTACGTTATCATAAACACTCCACGGCGCAGCATTTTATTTCAGCTGCGAAGGTATCTTCCAGGAAAACAAAGCTAAAGTCCGCAGGGTAGGAGTATGCCAAGACACAGTCAGTATGATTTTAGACCCATTTGATATGCTGTAAGCTAACATATGTAGCAAGTAGAGCGAAAACAAAACCCCATAACATCACCTTACTCTGCTTATTCGATGCCATTATAAAATGATGAAGTGGTCTTCCGCAAAGGAAATAAGATGTTTTTTTTCACACTAACGTATTAGCACTCCTGTACAACATTTAAATCCCTTTAATCCATCTTTGAAATATTTATCAAAATATAAACTAGTCTGCATTACTTTTAGACGGTGATCTTCTGGAGCCAGATAATTCTCTTTTCAAGAGGCTACTGGACAGATTTGGGTGAGGCGGGGGGGAGATAGGGTTTATGTGGTTCGGCCGGGATGTTAGGGACAAAGGAAATGAGAGTTAAAGACACATCTCCCAGAACAGCACAGACGCATCTGCGCCCGTCCTCGTTTTCAATCAAACACAGACCCAGTCAGCACGTATTGCAGTGTCCCGTTGTTTTTCAATAAGCTTTAAAAAGTGGTTCGCTATGTTTATGAGGTTAGATAAGATGATATTTACCTACTAGAAAACGCATCACATTGAAATGTATTGACGAACGGGCACTAATACCAGTAAAATTCAATGAAAATGAATTAATACTTAAGGTGACATAGAATTAACGTCGAATTTTCTTAAAACCCTACATTATGTTGGTGCGTGTATGGAGCTAGGCTGACTACCAAGTAAGCATTACGCATTTGTGGCAATTCCTCTGAAAATTTAGTTTTTCCTTCTTATTAAAATAATTTGAAAAGCCGCCTTAAGGCATTACAGTTATCCTTTTAATACATTAATACATTCCAAAGCTTCTGCTTCTCTGCAGTATAGAAATTCCTAATATATTTTAAAGGGTATCAGGGTTTTAGTGTGAAAAAGAATAATAGAATCAAAACACCATCCTTTCGCCAGTATGCTCATTAAAACTCATTCCGTGAACAAGAATAAGGTTGCTTCGGAAACGCAGGCAGGCGCCAAACCCTCTGACAGGAGTGACACCTGCTGGCAGTATTCTTCACTGGTAAGCCGGCGATCAGGCAAGGCGATGCTATCTCCTTAGCTTTATGGTGCTTAACATGTGGCACAACGGTCACGTCGCCGAACGCGGGACTTTCTAGGGCTTCAAATATTCGAAGATTGCCGGTTCGAATTTTTGTCACTTTCACAGCAGAAAACAATAGGCAGAGCGCCTCCTGGGCCATGGCGGATAAATTTTCAGTGCTTCTCCCGGCTAACTAAAGTCTCCCATTGGCTTCCTGGGTAACTGCAGGGATGTGGCACCGAGGAGAGGGACTCGTGTCTCCACCAATCAGCCCTGAACTTGTGGGAAAACTTGTGCCTTCAGCATGGAAAGAGGTGGCTGTAAGAGACCGGTGATACTTCCTCACTCTCTCCGTGTTCCGCAGCGGGATTCGTGGAGGAACTGGAAATTCAAAACGAACATAATCGCAGGGGTGTTGTGGAGCAAATCCATACTGCATATTACCGAACAGGGATTTACTGGTGAAGTTGGGCCCTGGGAAACCAAGTCTCGGATTGAGAGCACAGGAACAGACTTGTTACAGCTCAAAGGCACTGCAAGCACGAAGTCTCACGGCACTAACGGTTCAACTTGAGACGGGAACAGCTGTGGGGTGTTGTAAACGCTGAGTGCTCCTAATGCACAACTGAGGGCTCCAGAAACTAAACACAACAAATGGACAGCGGCCATTGGTTGATTTCGGCGAAAATTAAACACAAGAGGTGCTGTAGCTTTACAAACCTTAAGTGGTTTACCTTTGATCTGAATCTACGCCTCTCATTCTGCCAAACAGGAAGATACTCTACAGGCTTATACTGGGGCCCTGTATAGTGATCCAGCTTTTCTGATTTGCCCACGGTTGTACGGCTTTTTATAAGACCCAAGATATATTTTTAAGCACCACAGTTAAACGGAAGTCTATGCAGTGTGCTGGTCGTTTTGAAACAGGACATCGAGGACAACGGCGGATGCGCTCCTGGGAACCGACAGACACACCAAACCTCAGGAGCGTGGCGTTGGCTCGGCCCACATCCACAAAAGAGGCCCCCGGAGATTGGGTAAAGAGGTTTATTGCCCAAAACACTGACAGCCATAAAAGCACACACACAAGCATGGCACTGCACCGCAGAGGGCATGACCTCTGAGCGACCGCCGTTTACAAAAACAAGCAGGCATCGCTGTACCGTCAAATTAAAAACAGGAAGAGGAAAGACCCGATAAACAAATCAAAAAATAACATCGTAAAACGGGGAGGGGAAAATTTGTTTGACGAGATTGTGCCTCTACATGGTTATACAGATGCGTTACAAAAAAAAGCAAGGGGGAAAAGAAACAGAACCCCCCGCCCCACCCCTAACTCTCCCCCGGCCAGCTCCGCTGCCACATCCAGCCGTCAGTCCCGTCAGTAGTGGCCTGTTGGAGGAACGGGGTGGGAGAAGATGAACCACGGTCAAAGGATGCAGAACAACCACAGCACACGCCTCTCCCAGCCCATACAACCTCACTGGGTACATTCCACCAACGGCCCTGCTGCGCGGTTCACTTACGAGGGGAATAGGAACGGGACCGGGACCGGGACCTGTACGCCCCTCTGCTGTAGTACGGCGACGGGGACCTGCGTCTGAAACCGCAACAGAAACAGCTCTTTGACCGTCAGATGGCGAAACACAGTGCACGAGAACAAGAGGCTTTTTAATTAAAATGCTTGGAGAACAAAGGATTTCTAATGAGGAGAGGAAAAAAAAAAAAAACGTTAGAACAATACAAAGCAAACGTTTATGGTTGAAGATTGAACTGAAACCAAGCACCCCCCCCCGTACCGGTAGGATCTGTAGTAGTCCCGGTCGTCGTAGCGATCGTAACCCCGGTCGTATCCTCTGTCGTAGCAATCGCGCGAGTAGCGGCGCGAGCTTCCGGCGCTGGTCCCCCCTCCTCCACCACCACCACCACCTCCACCTCCACCGCTGCAAAGACACATCCGGATCCACAGGTAAATCCTGGCCTGTCATTTCCATCTAACAACCATGCAGCACTTCACCACCGATTACGGATCAGGGCACGGCACACCTGGCAAAGCGCGCGCGAGTCCAAGGCAGATGCAAACGAGTTTCGTTTCTAGTGCTTAAACAGCAATCCCCGCTGGCCACAATATAATCCCCCCCCTTCAATACTTACATTCTATTTTATCGCAAACCTAGAAACGGGCAGGCCTAACACTGGCACTCACTGTGTAGGTCGTCCCATGTATATCCCGGGTGTGGGGGTGTGTGGCCTCTTCGTGATCGAGAAGTCGACTCTGATTCGCCGGCCATCCAGCTCCATTCCGTTAGCGCGTTCCTTAGCCTGGGAACACAACCATTACTGCAATTCATTCCACCCGAAGACCAATGCGAGAGTTACACCCATCCTTTTTTTTTTTGGGTAGAGAAGTCTTATGCTTTTACACAGGGCGTTTTACTCAGTTAAGCTAACCTGCGCGATCGCTCACCTCTTTGGAGTCCTCCCTGTTCTCGAAATAGACAAAGGCGAACCCCCTTGACCGCCGGGACTGCTGGTCGTACACAATGCTAATGTCGGACAGCGGGCCGTACTTGGAGAAGACGTCCCTCAGGTCCCTCTCGGTAGTGTACAGGCTGAGTCCGAACACGCCCAGGCAACAGTTAGGGTCCGGATTAGTCTGAGAAAGGAAAAAAAAACGGGGCGGGATTCAGAGGGTGGCAGGGCCAATGAGTGCAGAATGACTTGCTGCATCAGTGCCGGACAGTCCGACGCACCAATAGGGTGCCTTTAAAGACGTGACACTTCTTATATGGGGTGGTTTCGTTGCAATTTGGAATTGTGCCAATCCCTCCTGGCTCTACGGCTAACATGCAGGGAGGGAGAGCAAACCGTGAGATTGGTCTTCTCCGATCCAATCGCCTTCGTGCCACCCGTCTTTTTATAAACCACAGGCATGCCCTCCCCTACGTCAAACAAGGTGCTCAGGAAGCAGACAGGAGAAATTGGGAGGAGAAGAGCCAAGAGACCCCAGCCCACAGATAACGTATGATCTTGTCAAATCCAGAACATGGGGCAGTCCGCATTCAAGCCATGTTTCTGACCAAGCCACGTGGGAGGCGCGTGTTTGTCCCCCTGCCAAATACTTTCTAATGGGAAACAATGCGTATAAATACAGATGGGATGATGGGTTGAGGTCACCATGGTATTCGACAGTGTGTCAAACAGCATCTCTCAGTTAAGGGTTTAAATACAGATGTTTGCATTTCCCTGTGAATTAAATTGCGTCACTGTTTGAAAGAGGGAATGGTAAACAGGAGATCCGTTAAGCCCCGCTTGAAGTTTGGGGTGTCTATTAGCCCTGTTGGTACACAAAAGCTTCAAGAAGATGCCCCCCTACCATATCCTATACAAATAGGAGAACATAAAATTAAAAACAGGCACTTATTGTGTAACTGCGGTAAAGAAAGGTGACCAGCAAAAACACAGAAACTATTCAAGAACAACGCGTTAACTAAAAATTCAACGGAACCACTTGTACTGCTTGAAGCCCGCTGAGTATATTTTGGAAGAGCCCGTGAGGAACTTTCCACCGGTTGGTTTCCATGTATTTTTTTTAAAAGACAATTTCCCCCCCCTTAAGTCGCTGTAAAGAAAGCCCTTGTAACTGACGAAAGAAAATTGAAGAACGGCTATCCTGTCAGTTATGCAAAGCAGATAATTGGCAACGCCCTAAGAACCCAAGCCACACTTGGGCCTAAATCTGGGCCTTCGAGGACACTAGTCCGGAGAATGTTAAGCTTTTGCCAGGAATGACGCAGTCACCCGCTGCTCAAACGTCGAATCACATTTTTTGGGCCAGTTATCTTTTCCTCTGGTGAATCTCCCCTCACTTGGCAACGTCACCATGCCACCAGAGACATTCCTTTTTCCATTTTCACTGAATCCCAAATGATGGCAATGACTGGTCCAACTACACATGATCAAATTACACCTCACCCCAGACCCCCACAAAAAAGAAACTAAACTGTTTGGAGTCACGGGTTTCAGAGCTCGGTCGGTAACCCTACAAACATCACAGCAGCCACAGCCTTTAAATATCAACCCAACCACTGAACTGTACTGAAAAGTAGAGACCCACCATCACAGCCACATCTTAATCAGTACTTTACGGAGATCGGAGCTGGTAAGAATGGGGTGAAATCTCCAACTCCTCGTTTCAGAGTCTGGGTGTGGGGAGTGAGACTGCTGCCGTGTCAAAGGTCCTCCACCGCTTTGTGACCAACGAGCACCATGTTCTCAGGTCAATTAATGCGTAATAAGCTATCATCTACGTCAAGTGAGGTCAACCTCAAAAAGATGTTCAAGTCATCAGCCCTTCGGTGCAAGTCTTCACCCCAACTTGACCGAATGTACAAGGGAAGTTGTAGGTTAAAGGGTTAAAAGTTAAGTTTCTTTTCCAAAAAACTAAATCCCTTTGAACATAGGAGAATCCAGAGGATTCCATTGTGAAGTGATTTGCACCTGGCCAGGAGTTTGGGTGGTGTGACTGAGCCCTATGAGCTGGTGCTTGCGGACACAAATCCGGCTCACGTCATTGGCCGATTGTGACCGGGAGAGGGCAGCTGGTGTGGCTAAAATCGGCAGGTCTTGTTGCTAACCAACGTCCCCCGTCATCTTCCCAGGCTGTGCAGCAATGTGGGGAACAGACAGGCAGCTCGAGGGCGACGAGGATCGGATGCGACTGGTGGTGGTAGTCGTAGCGACAGGCCGGGATGCAATTCCAGAGAAGTAAAGATGGAGACTGGCGGCTCGCGGCTCCTACCCTGTTCCCGATGTGGCGGCGCCGGTTGGACATTGGCGAGTGGGAGTGGCTGCGGCGACGGTACTCCCCGCTGTAGGAGCGGCGCCGGTGGGAGCGGGAGCGGGAACGGGTGTAGTGTCGGCGGGAGCGAGACCTGGTGGCACACACAAACGCTGTGAAAAGCGTCTTCTCCCAACCAAAGCAGGAACCGTTCATCAAGCCCACTCCGAACCACACTCACCTGGACTTGGACTTGGACCTGGACCTGGAGCGCGACCGGGACTTGGACCGAGAGTGGTGGGACCCCTCCTTGGACTGGGCCGGGGAGCGGCTCGCCGACTTGCCCGACTCCCTCCGACTCACGCTCCCAGAGGGAGAGCGGGACTCCTAGATCAATCACCGACATGGGTAGATCAGCACCACTGACATGCAACATCACTAGACCCAGTACTGACTTATCTCAATGCTTGTTGTACGATAATTTAATTATCCCACTACCAAGAGTGTGCATAGAATTTTTAAAAAATAATAAAAAATGAAGTTATGAGATGGGTGTAAGGATAACAGTCTAACATACACAGCCAAGAGAAATTATCTACCCTACTAAGTATTAAGACGATGCAATTTGAAACTACAGGTGTGTTGAACTCAATAAATGGCTTAAGGTGTATCAGTGTCTTAACCCTGCAATTGGCACAGATGCATGCACGTTGACAAATGGAAATCTTACTGGGATGTGAACAGCCTAGTAATTACTTAGCGCCGCGATCTTATCCCCCACGATTACTTCTGATCTTAACTTCATAACTTCAAAAAAACCATCTCTTCTTCTTTCTTCAGTTTCAATTTTTATTTTGACGTCTTTCCTCTTCCCCCATTGCCCATAAAACTACGTGTGGAAACTTCTTTTCGTCAATTAGCATGCATTCTTACAACATTCAGCTTGACATTTATTCACATTAAACTTGAAATTTGATTTCTTCCGCATTTTTCCTCTTCCAACCTTAAGGTTAACAAGAAAAGAAAAGGATGAAGATTGTATAAACACTAGTGTTAAAATCGCACACAGAAACCAGTTCTCCTTACCACTTACAGCCCTGAAATATTAGCAGATCATGAGAAAACGGTTGAATTAAGACAATGCTGACCAAAGAATACAGAACCACAAATCCCAAATAACGGGCTGCATAGACAAAAGAAAAGCAAAACAATTTAACGGGACCCTTCCAAGTGCGAAATTAAATTTTAATACCCCCCAGCAGGTTGTAATATCGGCATAAAGTAAAATAACTCAGGAATTGTCAGACTACTATATATAGCACTATATTGAGTACTTTAGTGCCTTTATATTCCAAAATATTTATACTGACGC
>JAOYSI010001204.1:0-17365 GCA_025775065.1 Hiodon alosoides
ACACACACACGCTTAAATGTGTAAATGCATTAAAGTGTGCTATGAGATTATTGTGTGCATAGTGAGGTGTGCACCAAAAAAGGTGTGCAAATTCTACAACTCCCTCGGCGCCAGCTGATCTACTTTACGGACAGTGATGGTTCTACTCTCCATTAAAAGCACTTACAGGAGACAGGAAAATGTGATTTGCAGCCCGGTTATATCGATGGGAACAGCCCCTGTCTGCAGTCAAGAGTCCCACATAAAGGAAG
Organism: Hiodon alosoides; assembly: GCA_025775065.1. NCBI lineage: Eukaryota > Metazoa > Chordata > Actinopteri > Hiodontiformes > Hiodontidae > Hiodon > Hiodon alosoides. The sequence continues at coordinate 252 of JAOYSI010001204.1, forward strand.
GACAGTCACAGGTAAATCCGGGATGGGTTCTCAAACCCCTGTAAGGATGGGCTGAAGGAGGGGCATATGACAGCTCAACAAGGTCTGTCTATTGGGAGTGGGGGGAGGTGCATCAAAATATTATGCCCCGAGTGACCAGGTCCTGCTTACAAGCTAGCCTTTCCCACAATGCCAGCACTGTATTTGTTTTACATTTCTTTATTTGGTCAATTCTGAAGGGCAGCCTTTTAACTATGAATGCCCCGTTTTATTAGAGGAGGCACCCCAGAGCACTCTGCGCTGCTTGGCTGGTGAAAAAATGCAGTGAGTAATGGTAACAGTGAGAGGGATCTCATTAACAAGTGGTGTACAGAGATAGTCTCAGAGCAACAATCAAGGCAAACCATTAAGAGATTTGTTTTCGCGGTGCCGCGCTCCTTGTTTGTCTGCAGCCACGACAGAACCAGCGGGGAGCCAAACGTTAGCATCCTTATTTCATTCATTTCCAAGCAGTGGCTCTTATTTATAGCTCATGATTTTACACCTCGGCCATTTATGCAGCGCAAAGACATTTGTGTGCAGCAGCATTTGGATAGGAACCCATGACCTACTGGTTGCCCATCCTTGGGCACAACCCCAGCTTAGTCAAGACTGCCGTGCACACCACATGCTGCCTGGCCGATCTCCATCGTCAGCTTTGCGATCATTATCTGCAATCCTTGGTTAGTGTGTCTTAGCAGCGTGCCACATGTCTAGTGTGAAACAGTGTTAAAAATAAGTGCCCCCCCCACCGAGCTGTTAGTGTTGAAAAAAACAGCTCTTAAACGTGCTCATTTGTCTGTCTCCATGGCATCAGTGGGCTGCGGGTGCACATCAACGGGGAGAAGCGCGGACTGGAACTGGAATCTCAGGGCTGTGGCCTGGGAGCGCCATCGAAGGGGAGCGACGGACATATGCGCAGACAGGCCCTCTCTCACTGTCCTATCACTGTGCAGCATTTGTTATACAGTATTCAGCTGCGAGATATTGTTCTTATATGGGTGTTCTTTGCCACTGAAGGATATGTTCAACATTGCCTCCTTCTGATGAACACTGGGAATTGCCTAATCCCCTTTTCCAGGAAGTTCTTGCTTGTGTACTGATGCAGAGTGTCGATTGGGTGCCGGTGTTTTGGCAGGGTAATAACTTGCCACGTAGCCCTTCCATAGAAACCTCCTTAGCTTAAAGCCGTGACAGAAACAAAAGCCCAGATATTCACTTCTTTATAACTATCAGTTGTAATTAAATAGTGATCATGAATCCATTGCAGGACTGTGGTGCTTATATACACAAGTCTTGTAAAGCCTTGTGGACAGAGGAAGATATGATGGATGAACGGAAGAAAGATAAAAAATAGATTTACAAAGACACTGAGGACTCTCTCCCCCTCTCTGGCGTCTCCACGGGCCCCCGCGGTGTTCTCGGAAGGTCCCCCGCTGACCCCGTTTGTTTAAGGGGACGACACAGGTCATGTGAGCGAACAGTGAGTGAGCGTCATGTGAGACGCCAGTGAGGCAGAAACCCACAACTGTGGACGGTGGAAAAGAAAGGACTTTTTTGATGGCTCCAATTAGCAGAGGAACGTGCTTCAAAAGAATGGGTGCAAAAAAACATAAATGGGGGGGGGGGGACCAAGCACATTTCAAAAAAGACCCAGTTACATTTCTGTTTCTTCTCTTATTGACAACAGCAGAAGATGAGCTATCTCGAGAACTGAAAAGGTTTAACAAGCTGTGATCAGTTACCATGGAAATGGACCTGGCCCTTTATAACTCGTATCCTGAGACAGTAAAAAGCTCTGTTTTTTTGTGCGAGCCTGGAAGCCATCCAGCTTCCTGCTTAGCTCATCGGAGACCCAGGAGCCTCAAAGGACCACAAGTCACTGTTTCCTTCTTGGTAATGTCTGAGCTATGCCCAAATCCAAAAGGTAACAGCGTAGTGAAAGACCTCATAACGCTAAGGGAAACCAGAAGATGTATAGAATATAATTGCTACATTTTTAAACCAAACCATATTGCAAACATCTTTTGGTGACACACCCATATCCAGGGCTAGATTGACAAGCATCCTCTGAGGATACACCCACATCCAGGGCCAGATTGACAAGCATCCTCTGAGGACACACCCACATCCAGGGCCAGATTGACAAGCATCCTCTGAGGACACACCCACATCCAGGACCAGATTGACAAGCATCCTCTGAGGACAGACCCACATCCAGGACCAGATTGACAAGCATTCCCTGAGGACACACCCACATCCAGGGCCATATTGACAAGCATCCTCTGAGGACACACCCACATCCAGGGCCAGATTGACTAGCATCCTCTGAGGACACACCCACATCCAGGGCCAGATTGACAAGCATCCTCTGAGGACACACCCACAACCAGGACCAGATTGACAAGCATCCTCTGAGGACACACCCACATCCAGGGCCAGATTGACAAGCATCCTCTGAGGACACACCCACATCCAGGACCAGATTGACAAGCATCCTGTGCCCACGGTTAGGACTTTCAAAATAGGGAGTAAGCAGGGCTGTCTGACAGAGATTTATCTTTTTTTTTCAGAGGGATATTTTTAATAGTATTTACTAAGGGAAAACATCCCTCATTTCCTTTGTTCCTGTTTGAAATGCCAAATAAATGGAAAAAATATATATTTAAATCCTAATAAGACTGTCCTCACTAAAAGACTTCGGAACATGAAATATGACATTATAGAATAAGAACGGATGTAATATTAACTGTCAGTCCACTCAGCTTTTTGCAAGCTTGATGACTCCTCAGGGGAAACACTTCACTGAGAACTAGATTAATTATCCTCTCCACACACACACACACACACACACACACACACACACACACACACACACACACACACACACACACAAACTTTTCCCCCTTCTACAGTACTACAGCAGTTCCTGCTTAACATCAGTGACACACACTTGCTTGAGCAGAATCCTTCAAAAAGGAACAGCCGCATGTCAATTAAAAGCCCAGTGACAAACCCTGCAGGACTGAGGACCATCTGAGCCCAATGCCTTTCTGCCAATCTCCCGCAACCCCCAACCCCTCCTCTCCACCACCTCCTCCTCCAGCCTCAGGACCTGGGGGTGGGGTGGGCTGCTGTGCCAGTTCCAGCAAAAGGCATACATAAAAGTTTCACACCTAGACAGCGGATGTCCTTTCTTCCTCTACCACCAATGTCACCTTGTCCAGCGCTGACTGGCCTCAATGTTTAGAATATGTGAGAATTCGGAGTCACTGAGATGAAGGGGACATTTCACTCCACTCTAACCCTTGAATGGTGGACAAGGTGGGCAAGAACAGGCTCATGCAGAGGAGGAATAGCTGTCCTGTCTTTGTGTAGACGTACGAGGGCAATGAAATCAATCAAACCAGCGAAATTTGACAGTGAAAGTTATAACACTTGTTGTGTAATGCCACCAGGACAGCCAAATCGGTATCCAGGAACCACTGCCGTGCTTATGCAGGGCTTAGAAGTGGTCATTGGGCGTGACCAAATTTAAGCTCTTTCCCTGAAAAATAAGTGGAAATGCAATTGGCGCCCCGCTTAAGCAACACAGTGGAAAGATGGCAAGTGAGGGCCAGTGCGATTGGAATACAGAGAACGAGACACTGCTGTTCAGCACCCTGGACAGTGCCTGGGTATGGTGCAAAAATCTCACAGTGATCCTCAGCACCTCGGACAGCGTAACCCAATAATTTTCCTGTTTGGTTTGTGGAGGCTGAAGACTGCACAGCTGTCTGGGAATTTGCAAAAAAACCCAAAATAAAATGCCAGCGATTGAGACACTTCCAGAGCAGACTCCAAGTACGAATGCTGGAACATTTCCCGTACCTCCACTTTGCCCCCCCAGACACAGCAACAGTCACACAGCCACACGACCATGCACTCATACACCCAAACAGCTGCACTGCCGCGCAACCACACACCCAAACAGCTGTACTGCTGCACAACCACACACCCACACACCCAAACAGCTGCACTGCCGCACAACCACACACCCAAACAGCTGCACTGCCGCACAACCACACACCCACACACCCAAACAGCTGTACTTCCGCACAACCACACACCCACACACCCAAACAGCTGCACAGCCACACAACCACACAGCCACATAGCCACACAATTAAACAGCCACTTAGCCACACAGCCAGACACCAACACCCATACAGCCACTCCCAGTGTAGACCCTGCAGACTTCCTGTTCCATTTTCAGAATGACTGCCAGTGCCTCCAGGAACCGAAAGTGGGCTGTAACCCTACCTGAGACAGAGTAATTTATCCCCTCTTGCAGATCCATTCCCTTCCTAACGCTTGGTGAGAACGTCCCCGGGCAGTTCTGTTCAACACCGCTTTGGGGTTTGGTCCAGTCCCTTTCATTTCAGCGGTAATTTCCCCCTTTTTATTTATCGCACCCAGATGCGCAAGGGCCTCGTTTCCTGTGCTATACAGTCGGGCCATTCCTGAGTTCGCCGTGCATTCCATTAGGAACCTCCCCACTGGGACTCTGGCACCACCTTATATTTTAAAGGCCATCAGAAAAGACCAAACGACCCAGAGCCAAACGGGGAAACACCTCCCAGAGCTGATAGAGGTGCTGTAGCTAACACCCTATCCCCAAACCCCCGGCTGGATTCATGCCGCTAAATAAGGGCCCTGCGGAACCAATTACGTCTTAACACTGTGTAAAGCCCCCCTCCTTCCCTACCCTACCCTACCCTACCCTACCCTATCTTACCCTACCCTACCCTACCCTGCAGCAGCACCCTGCAGCACAATCCCGCCCCTACCCTTTTTGGGGTAGCCAGGGATGTAATTGAACATTGGCTTTCAATAATTACTGCTAAACAGCTTGAAAATCAATGCCTAAACACCTCTATAGTGCATGTGTCTTTGCCTTCAATGTTACTCGAGTTACTCGAGCCTCATGGCCCCCCTGACATACAGACATAGAATATGGCACATGGCACAAAGGTAAATGTACCACAAAGAGCAGATATTACAGGTGTGCACATACAAACACACAACCATGTACGCCGATAACCACATGCACATATAAACACATACAAACACAAACACATGCATGCAAATAAACACACATTGTAAAGCATATTGAAAATGAGGACGATATTTTCTCTATTTTCATACTTTCATACACACACAATTCCTATACCTTCTTTACACATTGTCAGGTCCGAAACAGACACTCATCTCTGTTCATATTCAGTCCATCACAGACACTCGTCTCTGTTTAAACTCAGGCATCCTGCGACAGACACTCATCTCTGTTCATATTCAGTCCATCACAGACACTCATCTCTGTTTAAACTCAGGTGTCCTGCGACAGGCACTCATCACTGTTCATATTCAGTCCATCACAGACACTCATCTCTGTTTAAACTCAGGTGTCCTGCGACAGGCAGTCATCACTGTTCATATTCAGTCCATCACAGACGCTGATTCCTCCTCATACAGGTGTCCGGTGACAGGCACTCCCCAAGACCTTTGGTATGGAGCATTGCCCTGGAAAAACACCATACTTGGCAAGGTTGAAATGCTAACAATACAGCCACATACACTCCCTATTCAAAAGCAAAGAGGTTTTCTCTTATAGTCGGGCGTGCACCTCCCATCCAACAACTCGGGTCCCTAGATCCAGAACAATTGTGTGGGAACAATTCCTGCATCAGCCCTTACATGTCCAGTGAGACTATTGAGGAGCACAGCAAAGGTCAGCAGGATAAAAAAAGAGGAAAAATTGAGAAGAATGGTAAACTGGTAATACAGCTCTTCTGCTCTCTTACAGTGGTCAGAACCGATACCATGTCTTCCATTTTTCCAACCATTTTTAATTGTTTTTTTTTTTTTAAAGATCCACCGCCATTAAGAAAAAAAGGGGGGGGGGAGGACTAGAAAAAAGCTAAGAAAGTTTGGTGGGTCAGTCACCCATGGTGTGTGGCGTTCCCAGTCAAAAGACATGCATTATGGCTATCTCACACAGCCCAGAAGATCACTGCCCTGTCATTGTTTTCCCCGCATTACTTATTTCCAATTGAGGAGACTACTAAAGAAAATGTACGATAGGACTGCATGTCTGTTTTAATGGGGGGGAAAAAATTTCAGTACTGAATTGAGTTATTGATAGCGGAGAGCCCAGTAGTCTACTGTATTCCGCCAGAGCATATCAGGGACTGCGTGGATACGCGACTCAGGTTCACGGCCTGCTTACCATTCTCACTGTCATTTACCCTATTAGTGTGGGCGGAGCTGCAGCTTCCATAACCAAACAATATACCGAGCAGCGACCCTGACTTCACCAAGTGACAGTATTTGAAATTCCCTCATTAGCAGTGCTGATTTCACACCCCCATTTTCATTCTGAGCACACAATGTTGTACGTCATGACCCACCTCTGTCAGCTCATTTATCTCCCTGTAGTTCACTGCTTTTTTAATGCTACTGATCTGGTGCCAGGAAACTAGCGGTTACAGGTCGCCGCGACGACTCAACCCTTTTAAACTTTGTAACGAGCAGATTGCCCTCAGATCCCCAACCTTCCTGTCCACGTTCGTGCAGCATTCTAATGAGCCTGGTGCCGAAGGATGGAAGGTGAATCTGTGGCAGCCTGGTTTTTAAAATCATAAGCTAGGTCTGACGGAGGTCTGTCCGACCCAGAAGGGTCTCTATACAGTGAGCGGCAAAGGTTTTGGACTTGGACTACATTGAATTTGGCTCATTATTCTTACGGCGACCCAGTTGCCAGGGAGGTTACCTGGCATTTGTTGCAGTGGGTTAAAGCACGTCAAGTTAATAAAGTACCAACATTGGAGTCCAAACCAATGACCAGTGGTGTTCAACCTTGTGTGTGTGCAGGTTGTTTTTCAATCCACTAATTATTGCCTTAATTTATTAACCAATTATTTAATGTAATTTCTTTCCCTGTATTGAAGCTGATGGGTATTTCAAGTTTGAAAATTGGATGGGGGGGTCCCTGATGACCAGGGTCGAGAATCACTGATCTAGACCGTCATTGACTGATCTGGTCAATGACAGCCAATGACGCGCAGCACTCGGACTGGGTTTCGAGGAAAACACCCAGGTGAATCATATGTCCAGCAATTTAACACAAGCAAGAGTGAGCAGACAGGCCCTGGAAACTATGGCCGGCATGGTCCTGATGCGAGGCGTTGAGCAGAGCACTTATCGCATCTGGATGCCCTTTACAAAACGGGGCTTCATTTGCCGGTCAATTGTTCTCTGTCGTTCTTAAAAGGCCAGCGCTGCGCCGAATCCAGTAAAAGACACATAGAAGACTGTCTCTATGGCAACGGGTAGGAGATGTAAACTGTAAAAATGAAAAGCATATCACATTTATTTCAGATCAAAACCTCCTCTGGACTGGGATGAGCACCAGAGCAATATTTTTGATGTGATTTCTCCTAAACTTTGCATGGGTGGCACAATCATTATTATAATATTTATCGAGGACAAATTAATGTCTGACGAGGCAAATCCTACCGCCTTTTAGCTTTAGTCAAAACATCTTTTCATGTTGTGCTCAGAACCGTATTAAATATTTAAAAAGACATCGCCTCACATCGGACTTAAAACAGATGGAGATCTGCAATGGGATCCTGGACAGCATTATAAAATGGCCAAAAACACACTACAGAGTCTGTTACCCATGTCAGCTAATTAGCCCAACAGGGGACCGAAGTCATCCATGATTTCCAACACTTTCAATAACGCTCACTCTTCGATGTACAAATTCTCCTCTCCACCTCGCACTCAACAGTCCAATCCAGTTCCAGTTTATTCAAGTGGAGGGAGACGGGACACATGGTGACGAGGGAAATGGTAGAGGATGCACTGTGCCTTAAAGAGGTTTGACAGCCATCGCCTGCATTGCACCTGAGTGGCAGAGCAAGAAACCCTGAAAGACCATACTACGGATGAGTACAGAGAGCAAGGGATGGTCCAATCCAGAATGCGGTGGCCCCGGGACAAGAAGTGCGGTCAGGGCCCTCGGTCCACACGCCACCCGAGAGGATGACCAGTGTGCACCATGTAGTCTGACAAAGAGCCAGAGCGTGGTTCTGAACAAACGCCCTTAAACAAAGCAACCTGTTCCTAGACTTCTCTCTGTGGCGTTTAGTCAGTCCACACAAACTAGGAAAAGGCCTAAGCCAGGATGGGAGATGTTACAATGACAGACTGGTAGTGCATCTGAAACCTCACTCACTTAAATGGTCACCTTGGAACCCTAAAAAAAGGGGGAAGTGCCCATGACAAAACAGATAAATCTGCACATCTTTGTGATAACCTGAATGTAAAAATCAGAATATTCTACATCATAGAAATATTTGACTGAATTAATCGATGATGACTTGAGGGAGTCGTATGTAAAACCATCATAATTAGAGACAAACAAAAAAATTAAAAGTCAAACTTTCAAAACAAGGTGGATGGTGAAAAAAATCCAGAAACAATGCTGCACTGAAATCCGGAAGTCACCCGGAGCCCCAGATCGCGCTAATGAACCCGCCCGATGATTGGCTGCTGGGAGCCGCGCAGTGTTGGCAGAAATGGGCCCCGGCCCCAGTTCCAGCGGGCGGGGACCTACCTTCGACCAGCGTGCCCGTAACGAAGCGGTAGAAGTACCGGCCCACTTTGATCAGCTGCCTCCGGCACCTCTTCCTGCACTTGCTCATCTTCTCCTGATGCGCCGGCCGTTTCCCTCTCCCTTCTCCGCTCAGAGCTGCCTGTCACCCCTCTGTCTCGCGGGTCGGCTTCGCTCGTGGGGCAGTTCCGCAGCCTGGAGCGACCCGTCCGCTTCCTCGCGCTGACGCCAAGTGTCTCGCTGGATGCTCCACGAGGGCTCCTAGCAGAGCCCCACGCAGTCAAGGGACAAACGTCAAATAAAAACTCCCGTACTCTCTCAGCAGCCAGGATACTTTTCTCTTTTTCTTCTACGCCTGGAGATCTCTATCCAGTCTGTCGCCAGGAGAGGCTGAGCGCAGCTGACAAAGCGAATGCGGTAATTAGGTGTTAAAGCTCCCCTCGTCGTTGGCTCGCTCTGACTGGGGCGGCGGCACAGGTTGAGACACCGGTTCTGAGCCTGGGTGCTGTCAGCACGCGGCAGAGAGCGGAAGGCTGGAGTGAGAGCTGACTTCCCCCGGCTCTGAAGAGGAGGGGAGAGGCAGAGCTAGGAAGAAGGGGGGGGCCGTGGGATGCAGGAGAGCTGTTGGGTGAAGTGAAGAACGGCGAAACTCCAGCCCAGTCTCGAGGGAAATGCACTACACGTCCATATGGCCAGACTACTTCTTCGCTCAGGGAGCGCCCTGTGCCTGATGACTGGAGGAGCTGTCAACCCATATCTTTTTTTCATCCACATGATTTCCTTCTCTACAATCTTGCTCTTTTCTCCCTCCTCCTCCTCATTCCTCTCACTTTTCCACTTTCTGCCTCTCTTCCTCTCTCCCTCGTGCTGCCCTCTGTCTCAGTCGTATTCAGCTGGCTTAGTTGCCGTGAATTAGAAGCAATTATGGTCGCCCTGGCAACCACAGAACCCACGGCCTTTGCCAAACACAGCCAAAAGAAGCACATGTCATCTTATCGACCCTCTCCCCCACCCCGATAAAGGTAAAAAGGAACAAACCACCAAAAGGGCGGGGTCGTGGCCCACATACCAGGATTGTTACTTAGGAACCCTTTAATTGTACGCGTGTTGCCTTCTTAATTGTGCACGCTAACCCAAAGTCACTCCAGATAGCGGCGTCTGCTAAATTAATATAATGTCATTTTGTCTAGTCTTTCGGGGCAAGAGGAGCCCTTAAAGGTGAGTTGGACTGGAGGAGCTTTGTCCTCTCCCTCACTTCCTCAGCCTCACTCCTCATGTCTCGGTGGGAGCCGAGATTTGGCCATTTCAAGAATTGGCCAAAGAGCCCAAAAAAAATGATACCATGTAAAGTAAAACAGAAAGAGGGAGCTATATTCTGGCCCAGTGGCTTTCATGATATAGTTGGGTGCACGGCACGCACCAGCAAAGAACCAAGCGGGCACTCGTCACACCAGCAAACCAGTGCTGCAGCTCATTTTATTCATGCAAACTGTGGACAACAATCGAATATCAAGCAGGCACATCCAGCGGAATATGGATGTGCAGAACACAGTCTTGCAAGTCAAACTCTTTAAAAAATACATGAAGAAGTCACGGGAGAAAAATAACCTCTGCCTGTCTTCGGACAGAGGATGTTTAAAAAATATATATATGCATTGTATTATATGTTTATATAGGAAAATACAAATGTTCTCAAACGACAGGATGGTGTTTGCAGAGAGATGGATTTTTAATACATTTGTACTATGTTTGTCTCATTGGTTGTGATTATATGTCACCTTTAAGGTAACCACAGCTGACATGAATTCAATGCAGGTTTTTTTTAATGACCAACAGCTAAATATTATCTGTTTTGGTAAAGAAATGGTTAACTTTCAATGAGTGCCAATCTAACCAGTTATCAGTTCTCACAGGAAAGCTCCTTGGCACCTTCTCTGTCTTTTCTGAGGGCTCTTTTAATATAACTGTATTGGCAGAATAAAACCCTCCGATCACATTTTGATTTGGATTAGATAGTATTGCTCCACTAGGTATCGCCTACTGTCTTCCTGAGTGCCTGCAGGCTTGATACGGTGACCAGGAAAGGACTAGATTCACTCTTTGTATGTGCATGTGTGTGACGTTTGCATGTACGGTGCAGATGAGCGTGTCAGCGTGCGTACACAGTGCATCCAGCCGTGAAACTCCTGACAGACAGAAGGGAAGCACTAAGAGTTACGCTAGATGGCGGGATCCTCTCTGGAGGCTACGCCTCTCTCCGACAAGATGAACACATCATTCATCATCCGTCCGACAGTGGCCGGAACGTGTTCTCTCTGGCACCGGCTGTCGCCTAAACCCCCTAAAAGTTGTCCGTGTGTGGGACAGAGCATTGGCTGTTTAAGAGATTGCTAATGTATGCCTTTATATATGTGACCAAATCACAGCGTTTTTCACAAATAGGAGGAATATGAGGAGGAATTTTCTCACTGTGGTGTTTTCTTAAACATAAACTGGTATATCCATTCCAGTTGTCTGCAGTGACTTTTCTTAAAGCCGAGCGCTCATCTTATTCTGTAGTGGAAACCACTTTTTTGAGTAAAAACGTACAGTTGTAAAACTGTTCAATGTAAAACTGTAAAACACTGTGTGTTCGTGTGTGTGTGTGTGTGTGTGTGTGTGAGTGTGTGTATAGTTCGCTCTAAAACGTGCTTGGCAAGTGAGTGAGCCGTTCCCGCTGGAAAAAGCAGATCGATTTACCCAAATAAAACACCAAATAAAAGTTTTTTAGAAATATAGTAAATATTGTACCCAATAAAAAAAATTAAAAATTTTAAATATTTTGTTCGTCTCTCCAGTGCTGACCCGTTATACTTTATTTATGTTTTATCGGTAAGCTTCTGCCATCTTGTGGAAAAAACTATTCACTGTAATATCTGCTGAAACGAAGATCTTTTAGGCAGAATTTTGATCATATAGCCGTTAGCGATTCTATTGGGGTATTGTCCGTATTTATTGTATTTACGTTTACGTGTGTTCACTTCACAGTTAACACGAAAGATTTTGATGAAGAACTGTCTGTGAGATTTGTAGATGTACGGAAAGTACATCTACGTGACGTAGATAGTGAGTAAACAACATGCCTTAGAAAGTGGTTCTTAAGGCTTTTTGTTTGTCTACCAAGGAATAATTCACAATAGAAGGAAACACGACGGTTGAAGGTACAGCTCAAAAAGTGGGTTTTATGTTCAAAAGTATTTTAAAGTAAAGCTATGACTGCACTTTTACTATTATTATTATTACTATTATTATTATCATCTGTCACCATGTACAATTTTGTCACCATGTATGTGTAAGCATACTTGGCAATAAAGCTCATTCTATTCTTCTATTCTATTCTATTATTTATAATTTAATAGAAAATGCAGGTAAAGTGTAGGTGTAACATATGGTTTCGTTTGCAATCGACTGGTGAGAACACTGCGTATGGGTGCAAATTACTCTGCATCATTTATTCAAAGCCTACGCTGTTTTTCCATTTGCTCTGTACCCTCGTGCGATCATCTCGTAAATTTCAAACGACACGGAAATATCTTTCTAAGATTTTTCTCCACACACGCGTCTACTTAATGTAGACAGCAGAGGGCGCTCGTCCTTTGTAATTCTTCTGGCGCACTGAAATAAGAAAAAGTTCCTATCCACTAAAGCTGCCATTTACACGGGTTAGCTTTTTAAACGTTTACTCGATTCATCGTGGCTTTTAGTCTAGAAATTATTTTATATTTACATTATTATTATATTTATTTTACAATACAGATAAAGTTACAAAATGATATTTCAAACCGAATAATGCATATTATTTAATTTTATATTAAAACTAGCAGTCAAAAAACCATGTTCCCTCACCATTTTTCTACAAATATTAGGTAAAAAATTCATATACATCCACCAAGTCATTTCTTTAACAGGAGAGACATGATCAGGACAACAACGATCAAACGGTGAAGTTTCCTTCAATTACTCCTACACAGGAAGTGTTGGCCCAACTATCCTCATTGCTTTTCAATAATTGCAAGTGCATGCAAAGCGTCTCAAATTGCTGCATTTTGATAAATCTCAGGATGGCAAACTGAATTAAGTGTTTAAAATGTCGTCACCAGGTGGCAGCATTTAATCACTGAGCTGGAAAATCTAATCTTCAAGAGGCAGAAATCTTCAGAAGGTAGCGCAAAACAGTAAGACTCTCTGTGTATAATAACGTCATTATGCAGGTCATTTGCTATTGCTTTGATTATATATAAATAGATTTAGGCCAAACACATCTGCTGCTTGTGTCATACAGTGCCCAACAAACCCAGACGGCCTTCGTGCAATTTAAGCGGCCTTAATCTGACAAAAATAGAGTGTACCAGGGCTGCAATCAGAACATCAGTCGCAGAAGGAATGGCCTCATTCATGACATTTGTTTCAGACTAAAAATTACATAAACATAGACACACGCACACATCAGCTGTTGTTGTTGCTGCCTGTGTTTTCATTTTTTTAACAATGATGACTGAGTAAATCCATTAGCCAGCAGCAGTACAATGTTTGACCCTGACAGAAGATTAAAAGGTAAACACCTGTCCCCCATCCCCAAATGCACCTGGGCGCCTTGCCCTCAGTTGGAATCACATGGAATTCAATCATTTCTAACAAGAGAGACCACCCTGGATATAGTGAAGGTATTGCTGGGCTGAGACACAGTCCAAAATGGTGAGCTATATAATTCAAACTTAGGTAAAGGGAACGCTTCAAAGCGCGACAGAGCGCAGCATTCAGGCGAGGATAAAATATTCATCAGCCTCATGCACACAAAGGCAAGCTTGTTCTCGTCTTTAACCAAAAGTGGAGAAAAGCCAAAATGTTGACGTGGAATTAAACAAGGTCTTCCAAGTGCAAGCGTGCTCCGTGCCGGTGAGTATCCTGGACTTGCTGAAAGCAGCATTTTTCCCCCATGCTTTGATGCTCAAAACCGAATGCAGGGAAAAGGGGAGAACGGGGACAGCGAGACGCGTGCGGCTTCCAACAAAGACGGAGTTACAGTGGGAGGCGGAAGTCAGCACTGCAGTTCATTTTTAGAGCGTTCATCAGATAACAAGAGCTGCTGTGTAGGCCTTTGAAGTTCTGTAGCTGTCAGAATGCGAGTTTAATGCCTAACCAGGGTGGAGTAATATTACAGATGACAATCCCACGATGGTGAAATGTGTGAAAAGGATGATGTTTTGCCACCATTCACCAATTTCCCAATGAAGAGTGAGAAAAGGACACCTATACCCCTGTTTCAACTAACAGCTGTTTGTCTTAACAAGAGTTCTGAAAGCTCATTATCCCTTCAATCTTATATAATGTGTCTGCAGACCCCTTAATCAACAGTGTCTCAAATTTTTCTGCTGTATGTAATTCTTGGCACACGTCTCAATCAAAGGTAGAGTAGAGACAGCAGAGATACCGTTTTGAAGTCTTGACACCTTCCACTAGCAGCCGCGTAAGCTGCGGGTGCCTCGGTACAATGGCCTGTGGCCCGTCTAGGCCCGTCATGGGGCACCAAAGCGGGAGCACATAGATCTTTACTGAAGCGCAGTGTGGAAGGATCTGGTTTTTTAAAGGTAAATATGGTAGATATCCGCCAAAAGATGTTAAAAAGGCCCTCCGGCAGCACAAACCTCCACAGAGGGAACGCTCTGTATTGATTTTCGAGAAAGAGCTGCTTTTCTCCTGTCTCAGATCCTCCGGCTTTCCCACACAAAAGCTCACCTCCGCCCGCGCCTGGGCCCCAAGGCGCCTCCTTCATGTTTAATAGCTTTTGGCTGGTCGATGGGGTTCCCGGGTCAGCCGTGGGGCCTTTGTTGAGTTATCCCCGGTTCGGGTTGGTTTGTGCAGCTGGAGGGCTCTCCTCTTTTCTGGGTTGAATAGTTAGTGTCAAACGACAGGCGGAGATGGAAAGACGAGTGGGGTGGGTCAGCTTTACATTCGCCGAAACCCTCCTCTCCCATCTGTAAAACCAGTGGGATTGTGCAATCCATCACAGCTGGGCAGACAAGGAAGACCCAAGGATGCTCAACCCCACTGTAGGAGTTTGGAGTTTTTCCATCAATTCCTAGATCAGGAATCGACTCCGCAATAGATTTTCACATTTCAGGAATCCTCCGTCCCTAGTTTATGTCCAAAAAACAAAACAGCCCTACAAATGAGCATGTCCGCCAACATTGTTGGTGTTTTTTTTTCTTTAATCCAAACTCTATCCTGTAGTGCTGTTTAAAACCAAACGGTTTGCTTCTAATCCCCAAATCTCAAATCCATGCCAGCCTCCAGCGCCTACGCAGATCAAACCCAGGTCACTGGCCACTAAAGATTTTGCCTCAACTTATTTGAGCCCAGCAATGTCCTAGAATGTACTGTAGCAACACAACAGTTATATAGGATTTACATCAGTAAACTTTATTAACAAGACCGTGTTTAATGAGTACCACAGATCAGGCCTAGCGTGCCACCAGGATACCACAAAGTAAAGTAATAAGGGAAAGTAGACTGAATAACGGGAATATTTTAAATAGGTAAATAAAATACTTCCCAAAATTCCCCAGACATAATTTTTTAAATTATACCCACAACCAACTGCACAGGAAACTCATTATTGATCGTCACGTTGAGCTGAGATGCAATCCTGCATAACTCTGTATAACTATCTTTGATCAAACCATTGTACATGAGACTGGGTGGGGTGTTAATGAAAATACTTTTGTGTCGATGACAATCTCTACAGCTCTGTGATTCAGTTGGAGCTTTCGAAGATTTGGGTATTGAAAAAACCTGACCTTCAGGACCTTGCATTCTTGAATGCACCTGCCAGGACGCTCCAATATCATTCAATAATTAAGCAGGGAGTTTCTTTGTACTTTCTTTTTGCATGTATATACACGTTTGTCTCCAAAAAAAAAAAAAAAAAAAGATAATGCTAAGGCCAGTTTTCGATTAAATTCTTAGTCAAATCTGATTACTTAAAGATGTCTGCTACACCCTTTGCTTTCTGCACATGCAACGAAAAACACGACTGACAGGTGATCCGCGGACAAAGACACAAGGCCTCTCAATTGTAATCAACCTGAGCAGGCAGCCAAACTTCAGTCCTCGCAGGGCTGTGGGTTTTCCGGGAACTCCTCAGTTAACATATCATTAACGCCCAGGTGACATCATTTATGATCCAACTTAACACTCAAGAAATGAGACGAGGAGACGGAGAGGGAACCAGCGAACCGCGCAGCCCACGCAGACAGAATCTGACCACAGTGCTCAGAGAAGTCTGCATTATCCCAGTCAACGCGCTCGTCAAATAAGTGAAGAAATGGTTCGCGGATATATCTAAAAATCCCATATGACAAGTCAATAACTGGACCAACATACACACACGCACACACACAGAATCAAGTCTCCAAAAGCTTGTGTACTATTTTCTTTTATGCCGAGAACTGAGTCTGAGGCCCCTGAAACTAATGGGCGCCTGTTTCATCCCCCTCGCGTTTCCTTAGGAATAATAAGCTGCCATCCCCCCAGCACCTGCTTCACGGTTTATCGCATCGCCAAGGATATGGAAGAAATGTCAGCGTGTTAATGTAATGCCAGGTGAGCAGGTGAGTCTGTTGGAGCAGCAGCTGGTTTATTAAAATGGGAAAGGTGATTGCGCATTGATGCCCACTACTCGGCGCCCAGGTCATTTAGACGGAAGAAAGGTACTGAATAAAACGTACTGTAGAGAATTCCACTTTGAGATTCCTGACTGCTGGAATACGGGTGGCTCGTTTTTCTATTAATTCTCCTGACAGTCTAGACAACCGAAACCCCAAGCTCGGGCGTACCTACGATTTAAATGGCGTTTTTTTTGTGTGGCTGTCTGTGCGTGCATTTCTGTCTTTGCGTGTGTCTTTACATGTCTGTTTGTGCGCGTGTCTGTCTTTGTGTGTGTCTTTACGTGTCTGTGTGTGCGCGTGTCTGTCTTTGCGTGTGTCTTTACGTGTCTGTGTGTGTGCGCGTGTCTGTCTTTGTGTGGGTCTGTGTGTGCGCATGTGTCTTTGTGTGTGTCTGTGTGTGCGCGTGTCTGTCTTTGTCTGGGTCTTTGCGTATGTCTGTGCGTGCATGTCTGTCTTTGTCTGGGTCTGTGTGTGCATGTCTGTCTTTGTGTGGGTCTTTGTGTGCGCATGTCTGTCTTTGTGTGAGTCTGTGTGCGCATGTCTGTGTGTGAGTCTGTGTGCGCGTGTCTGTCTTTGTGTGAGTCTTTGTGTGCATGTCTGTCTTTGTGTGAGTCTGTGTGCGCATGTCTGTCTTTGTGTGAGTCTGTGTGCGCGTGTCTGTCTTTGTGTGAGTCTGTGTGCGCGTGTCTGTCTTTGTGTGGGTCTTTGTGTGCATGTCTGTCTTTGTGTGA
>JAOYSI010001205.1:3367-17365 GCA_025775065.1 Hiodon alosoides
GGGCGCTGTCCTAACAGCATGCCTGGTTTCACCCAGGGCGCTGTCCTAACAGCATGCCTGGTTTCACCCAGAGGGCGCTGTCCTACCTACATGCCTGGTTTCACCCAGGGCGCTGTACTAACAGCATGCCTGGTTTCACCCAGAGGGCGCTGTCCTAACAGCATGCCTGGTTTCACCCAGGGCGCTGTCCTAACAGCATGCCTGGTTTCACCCAGAGGGCGTGATCCCATTGTTGGTGAGACCTGGTTATACGCTGAGGCACGGTCACCCTGACAAAGTAATTTTAGTTTAACTTAAACCAATAATAATAGGGGGGGAAAAAAAGCTAACTTTAAGGGAATATTTGTGCATAAGGGTTTCAGCAAGCTTTATGTATATGCTTGGCCGTGTGAATTATCAGATTCATTCATATTATAATTTATTCATGTTAAACTTAATGTGTCTGTTCTGCATATACACTTTATCTCTTTGTACATGGGCCACCTTTCTGTCATCTAAACCTCATTTAAATTCTGACGGGTCAGCGAGGACGAGTATTCCAGGGCCCGCGCTGTATGTCATCCCTGACGGACCTGTCTATTGAGTCACGTCTCAGAACCCCCACCCCCAGGGTTTCCTTGTGCTTTGGAATCATGAGCATCCCCCCCGCTGTCATACCTGGGCTCGTGGCATCAGGCGCGGCACTTGGCAGACCTTGGCTCTGAGTTTCCCCCCGCGATCCCCTGCTGGTCACCTCCACCCCCCACAGCCTGTGACATTTACATCTCCTCTGCTTATTTCAAGAGCGTGCATTTCAGTCTCAGCCTGTGGACTGCTGAAAAAACTTCTCGCACCCATGCCAGGAGGCGTATCTGTCGCCGGTTAGACTTAAACTATCACTTAGGGGAAAAAACGAAAGACGTTTGGACAAACCGTACCAAGCCGGAAATCCTCCTGCACACAAACGCACAGGCACATACACCGCATGCCAAAATCATTTTAATAAAAGGAATGGCCTAGACTGAGTACAGAGTCAGTGGTCCATTTTAACATTTTCACATTTCACTGGTCGTGCTAAGCACTTCTTTATCTGGTGGAAAGCTCATTTCATGAGATCATCATAAGCAGAAATGTCAGTAAGCTATTGATCAGATTACCCATGGAAGCTAACTTTTTAGTGTTCCATTCGTTTTAATGAACTTAGCTATCTTGGGCAGAGTTGTATTGATTTTTGATAGAGGAATGAGGTATTTTACACAGTTTTTAACTTAATGGAGGTCATTTTGAGCTATCACATATTTTATTACAATGTGTTTCACCAGAGTTGTTCCATTGAAAAGGATGTGCCGTGACTGAGAGGTAGCAGGATCTGTTCCCGGCCGGTTTTAGTGTCTGTGTCTTGAAGTCGGGGATTGTGGGAAACCGTTTTCCATGCCTCTCTACCCACAGTGCCCCCGGTGCTGTCTGTACCGCAGCAGTCCTTCAACGCCACGGCGGACTACCAGGAGTCGGTGACCTTCACCTGCAGGGCCTACGGCTCGCCTGACCCCGAGATCACCTGGCACAGGTACGCGACATTTTCCCAACCATCAGAGCACTGACGCTAAGCCCCCTGCGAGCAGGCTGTACAGACCTGGCACTATGGTTGCGTTTTTACTGTTGTGCCTAAGTGGGGCTTCCCAGTGGGTGCCTAGAAACGGGCTATTAGCCCAGGTCTGAAGCCCTGGGCTAAAAGCATTCCCACTGTGCCTACTGCCATCTATGGGTGTCACCCAACTTCGCTCTTCAACACGGCCAGACACATGGTCGCTAACAAAAGCTGAAAAAGCAAGTTCATTTATTTCCTGGAGGAAATTCATTTATATTTCCTAGAAGAACTTGAGGGTGGAGAACCAGAGGGTCTTCACTGACAATTTAATAAGAAATACATTCAAAAGCAAATATTTGATTAACTGTTTATTTTGTTTAAACACATAAATTAAAAACACCTATTTTTTATGCATTTTCATTTTAGAAATGAAGTATAATTCTTTATAAAAAAACTAAAAAATTCCTGGAAAGAACAGAAGAAAGAAAATATCAATATTGTCTCGCATTTAATGTTATTAACATTAGCTAACAGGCATTACTATTAGCCTTGTTCGCTAACTTGTTAACTAAGTTGTATTTTGCTAAGGTAGTTGCTAGTTAGGCATTAATAGGAATTACTTTTGCTTGTGAACAAAGATTAGATTTCACCAATGAAAATGGAAATGAGGAACAACTTAAGCCCACAGCGATAACAGTATCCTTGGCCTGGCTTTAGCCCACCCTAGGTCCCCAAAAGAGGGGGGGGGGGGGCTAAGCCTGTTTTAAGCAGCCCAGAAATAATTGTCACAGGCAGACACTAGGAAGGAATGCTTAAGCACGACAGTGGAAACGAGGCTGTTGACACCTGTCTCAGCAGACTCACCTGACTGATAATTATTTGCAGGGAATAATTCACTTGCCAGTCACAGATTGCTTTGCTGAACCAGAAAGTAATACGGGTTGATACCATGCTGGGTTGTCTCTGGCTGAATGTACTATATTAGAGTCACGTGTATCTTTAAATATATGATAGCAAGTCCCGTCTGGAGAATTAAAAATCATGGAAAACGGCATATTCAGTTCAAACGGAAGCAGAGTAACGAGGCCACGGCCTGAATTACTGAGGACCAAGAGGGTGAATCTTCTGATTAAGGCTGGAGACAAGGACCCTCCCTCGCTATGGTCGCTGCTATGTGTGACTATATCCTTGCCCTGGTTAAGAAGTTTCTCCATCGTATAGAATGGATTGTATGCTTTGGTAATTTATATTGTTGGCAAAGAAGACCGGTTTGCTTCGCTTGTCCGCTCATGTTGTTATTGGGTGTTTGTACTACCATTATCTCTGTGCTTAAATCCAGATCTATACCCAAATTAACACCCGATAAGACTTATTCTGCGGGTTTTTGACTCAGGATTAGTGGAGTCAGAGATTTCGCTGCAGTTTGTTTACCATGCAAAATATCCCAAAAATCTTTGTTGTGGCGGCTCAGAAAGAGCTTCGACAAAACCACTCAAAGTATTCCCTCTGGCCGTCATTCCGTCCCTGCAGAATTCTGAATGAATAAACGGGTCGGCTGTAAAAATGGGCACCACGATGCCAACTATCTTCACTGTGAAAACATAAACATTAACATAAATAACAATAATTGTTTTATATATATATATATATATCAAAAAGCGGCTATTTAGTGATGATAGCCACTTAGCTATCTATGTATTTTTAATCGAAATGTCTCCCAGGAGCTGTTTATCTGGTATGGGTGTGAATGTTAGCCGTTAAGGTCGTTGTTAGATTACAATGCTATTGTTTTTTGAACGCCCTTTTTTCTGACATTAGAAAACACTTGGAATAAATGAATAACAAAGGCCCGAAAATGAGCGTTCAGCGATTGATCTATTTAAAATCAATCTGTCATCAACAGTTCTGTTGATAAAACCAAAACAGACTAATAATAAATCAATATTAAACCGTTCGGGCATCAGGCATCGTTTTTAGTCAGCCAAACCATAAATCATATTAAGAAAACACTGCTTTCCTGCAGGCTACTGGCACTTACACCCTTACCTTTTCTCTAAAAAGAACAGAATTTGAATTCTGAGTCTGGTCTGTGTTTGTACAGAGCTTGGTTACTGGTTGCTTTGAGCCTCACCGAATGCGGCCATTTTGAATGGCTTTCCTGATGATTGCTGTGTAGTGTCAAAACACAAGCCGGTACCCTTGTTTCACCCCTGTTTGCAGTCCTTCAAGCGTTAAATCCATGGACATAAATATCAAATATCAAGTTTTGATGGATAATCTACGATATTTTAAAACCCATTTGTTAAACTTCATGAAGGTTTAATACTGACAAGGGGTTTATATTAAAAATTAATAAGCCTGTTAGGCGGCTGAATTTAATACTGGCTAGCCTTCTGAGCTGTAAAGATACTGTTCTATATCTATGTCTACTATTTTCCAGTGTGTGAGACAGCCACTTACAGATGTGGTTCTCCCGTTTAATGTTTAACTTAACCTTCCTATAATGAGCATACTGGTAGAGACTTTAAAGGTACAAATGTTTCGCCTTTATAATGGTGTATTGTTAGAAAATAACAAGCTAGCAACCAAGCAATCACTATCTGTACGGAGCTAAAACGATCATTCGAGGGATAACGTAAGCTAACGTTAGAGTTTGTACATTTCTGTAATGGAGGGCGAGTAGCTACAACTTTAAGTGTGTAATTGGTGCCGTTTCTTTACATTTAAGGTAATTTCAAAACAGGAAGTCTGGATCACCCTTCCGAATTCTTGCCAAGTCATTAATTGGTGGAAGTACAAAGGTGGGGTAAAAAATGGGGCAAGCTGCCTTATTGCCCTAAAATACCCTCTCTTCAAATCTTTCCCAAATACGATAAAAAATAGCATGGTTTAAGAATGTTGGATTGAAGCAGTACAGGATAGAGGTTTAGGGCCCTGCCTTGTATGAGTGTTTTAGACTGTATCTGTCTGGTTGCAAAAAAACCTGTACGCCCTGCTGCCTCTTTGACTACGTCTCCGTGGTGATGGTCCGATTATTGAGTCACGCAGAGAAAGATTTTTTAAAAACACACGGGTCCAATTTTCGTGCCGTTGCATTTATAAATCATGGCTCCGTGCCCTCTCCCGCTCGTTCATTTGACCCTCCCATTTCCTATCTAAGAAAATTTCCTGTGCATATAGACTGACTGATTGTGCAGCCGCGCTGCGATTCAAAACAATTTCCTGTGTTAACACGCACCCCAGCGCTCCTGAAGTGTCTCGCTCTTCATTCTCGACCGGCTCCATCGCACTACCAGTCCTGGAGCTTTGGTTTGTCGTCTCCTCGGGGGCTGTCCAATCACCCGACTCCCTCATCCCTGGAGACCGCCCCCTCCACGTGGCACCTGGCAACAGCAGTGATGGTGGCCTCTCTCTCTCTCTCTCTCTCTCTCCTGTGCAGGAAGGGGAAACTGCTGGAGGAGTCGGACCAGTACCTTCTGAAGGGGCGGGGCAGTATGCTGACAGTCCGGGGAATCCGCCAGGACGACGGGGGCTCTTACTCCTGCAAGGCCCGCAACAAGGCGGGCGTGGTGGAACAGGAGCTGTTCCTCAAGGTGTTTGGTAGGAAAACCCTTCTCTTTGTCACTCGTTCAGTGTGCATGATGACACAGGACGTAACCATGTGGGGGCTCATTGCCTGGCAACAGTCTCATTCTGCAACCCAACATTAAGGTGGCTCAGATCGGGAGACAAGGAACAGCCGCCACCTGCGTTAGCAGCAATAATGTGTACCTGAAGATTTGTGTTACACCTGTGGTTCGGCATATGTTTATGACTACCATTTTTAGAACCCTTTCCTAGCGTCTCAGCTAATTGAAATTTGTCCCTCACATCGGTTAATTGCATGTCTTTTATCCTCTGGAGCAGTGGTTTTTAAGCCAGGTCCTGGTGTCCCCCTGTGTATGCTAGTTTTTGCATCGACCTATTTCTTAATTAATTAGGTTTGACTAAGTGTTTGACAGAAACTGGCCTCAATATTATCTACTCTGAAAAAAAAACAAAAACATGTCATAGGAGTGTAAAAAAAAAGTTAAAAGCCTTGCCTATGCTCCTATTTACCTTTGTTAATTTGTACCTCGAGAAAAGAAAAAGTCATAAAAATGCAAACAAAAATGTATAACCAAGATAATGATAAGCTGTTGAATGAATGACATTTTCCATACTGATCCGACTGGGACGGGATCAAAACTTTAGCAAGTCGCTGATCGTTAGTAAATTGTATTTATGGCGGTTTCTGTTTGTTTGTATGTATCTTAATTCTTCTGCTCATAAAGAGAAAACACGATTGCATTCAGTTATTTAAAGCGCAGTTAGCGGGGTAGCCAAGTTTTGATTTGTTCCCAGCCTTTAAAAAAAAAGGAAAAAAAAATCAGTTATAGTTAAGTAATCTTGTATTATTAAAATCGCAAAATTTAAGAGCAACAAAATAAGTACAAAATGACTTTGTTTTCACTGGCCAACACACATCCAAAAACATATTTTGATTCTTTTATGTTGCTGTTTATGTTTGACTTAGCTGTTTTATAGAATCAGGAACGTCAATGGCTGTTATCAAGACATACAACAAAATGCTCGAAACAAGGGCCTTGACTACGTTAACGAAGAAATTCTGTTAAGTTCTGTGAAATCATAGATATTTACACTTTGGAAATCATTTTTTAAATAGACACACAAAAAAACATACATCTCTTAGGTAAATGAGTTAACCATGCCAAGCTTCTGCGTGTGATTTCAGCTTCCGTAGGTCACTTCCCCTTCTGTATGTAGATTACTGCTTCATATCTGGCTCTTTATGAAAGATGATTGAAAATAATTCCATTATCCGGCCCGAGAGAGTATGTCTGCCCAGTCCTGGGAATAGCTGGGGCACTTGTTCTGACTCCTGGAGTTTAAAGAACTGTCGAAACAATCATTTAAATGTATCCTCTCGAAGCTGCGTTCTTATCTGTAATAATAAAGCACGTTAGTGTCAGCTAAACGGCAAACCTTTTTTTTTTTTTTTTTAAACGATCAATTCAATTCAATGTATCCTCTTCGACTTCAGTTTTTTTTCCCTTCCGGACCCAGTGATTGATATCTTACAAACTCATTTGGGATTGGGACTCGGAATTACTATGATCTAGGGAGCACAACCAAATGGAATGATTCTGTTTGCAAATTAGTGGCCAAATAAGTAACAACAGCACCCTGAGGTCCAACAGTGACCTTCCGCGGTCTTGTGTGACGAGCGCATTTCTCTTTTCCGCTCGGCTCGGTGAGGCAGTGCCAGAAACAACAAAAACACAGCAAAAGTTATGAAAGGGGGAGGGTCAGAGTGCACCCTGGAAATAACAGGCTTTTTAATTCACCCCTCTCTGTATACACAGGAAGGAATAACCGAAAATAACAAAAACCCTTTTAATCTGGTTCCCCCGGTGGATGAGAGAAGGTCACGGGTGTTAGACACACAGATGTGCCTGGGCTGATAGGAAACAAGCACTGTTGTTGAATGAGCTGACAAAAGTCCACAATGGTGACACTGCGGTCAATGTCCCCAGTGGTGACACGGGTTCTCTTGCCGCCTACCGCTACCATGAAGCTTTTCTGAAAGACTCGGCCGTGTCCGACTGGCGGAGACATATACAGACACATGGGGCAAGAGAACATCTGCATGTAGATCGACCTGCTGATTTAAACTCCCCCAATAAGGTGACCCTGTCCCCTGCAGAGGTGAGAAACATCTGTGGACGGATGAGAAGGGTGTAATATTCTGCAAATGCCACTAAAACACAAATAAAAATGGAAACACCGGTTTTGCAAGTGTCATATGATATGATATTATTTGTCGTTGCAATGTATCTGACTTACCCCTCATAGCTTACGTCCGTATACAAACAGCAGTCAGCAGTGAGGGACAATGAATACTCTAATGATAAACTACATAGATCGGCCTAATATGCATGCAAAGAATGACCAAATAAATGTTATGTTTTTTTAAATTTTGTTTGTTTGTTTGTTTTTTTACCCATGAGCTTATTTATGCATGCATGAATTGAATTTGCTAAAGATGAGAGCTAAATCTCACTGTTCACGAACCAGCCTGTCCCGCATGAGTGTGGGCAGGAATATTTTTTGACTAAACCTTAAATCTATGCAGATTACCACAAGGATATTTCTCGATCATGAAGCATTTCACCAGTAAACTAAATGATTTCTGAAGGAATGAAAAGATTTTATTAAAAATAAATATTTAAACTGGCACCAGCAACCAACCACATAATGAATTGAATAAAAATCTGTGTGTATATATATATATATATATATATATTTATTTTTTTTAGAATACAGAATAATTCAGAAAATCGAAAAGGGTATTTCGTACGGCCCCAGTGGTAGCATTCAAAAGAGAATTTAATTGATTGATTTTAGTTCACAGTAAATATTTTTAAAATGCTTGCAAGTGCCTGTAAAAAGTTTAAATACATGGACAAAAGTAAAGATGATGTGAATGGAATTGCCTGTGAAAATTTGTTGGAGAGACTGGGAAATTAAAATAAAAATAATTCAGAATCACCTTTCATTAATTAGATTTAAAAAAAAATAAAAAAATTTTGTATGAACCAATAGTAAAGCATTTCACCAGTCAAGGACAGAACACCAATGATTTGTAGCATTAGAAAATCCATACTGTGAAACCTACAGAAGAATTAAACGCAGTAAATGGACTGAAAAAGCACTATTGCAGCGGGACTCATTTTGTAATTAATTCAAATAAATATACATTTAAGAATAAATAAATAAATAAATAAATAAAATTTGTACATACCACAAAAGCGTATGTTAAATGAAATTAGAAAGCTTATTAGATTATGCCACTTAGAATTAATATAGATTTAAATATACAGTACTTGTAAAATAGCACATGTAAAATAAAATTATGTAAAGTTAAGATGCTTTCAAAAATAATGAAATGCAAAGTTTCTAAATATAAAATACATGCTATAAAGGACAATAAACAAAAATAAATAAAAAACAAACACCAAAACAAAACAAAAAATGCATAGTACTGTATGTCACAATATAGAGATCACCATTACATCATGGATGAAAGACCATTTTATTAGGCGCACCTCCCCTTTCTATGAAATAGTCTCGGTCAGTGATAGCATCAAGTGTTCGGACTATGCTATCTAACGCAGGTAGGCAGGTACCTAGGGATTCTTTGTGTGTGTAAAAAGGGAGAATGGGCAATACAAAAGAATTAAGCGTCTTTGAACAGGGAATTTATCGTATTTGGCGCCAGACGCATCTGTGTATGTATTTTTAGAAACAGCAACCCTGCTACGTTTTCACTTATGAAGGTGTCACTGGATTTTCTAGAATAGTACACCTCCCAGCAAACATACAACCAACTTCGGTCCTGTGGTCGAAAACAGTCATTGACGAAAGGTGCCGGGGGTTGGCTCGACTTGCAGTCGAACTTCTGTCAGTCAAATAGTGGAGTGGAGTGGAGCAACATTTGAAGGCCACAGGATGTCTGAACGTCATTGCTGTTCAGGTCCAGACCTTCATGGCAGAAGTTCCCTCTGCCAGGGGTTTCTTCTAGCCAGACAATGCTCCATGCCACAAGGCTAGGGTTGTCCAGGAATGGTTCCACAAACATGACAGTGAATTCAGTTTACTGCGGTGGCCTCCCCTGTCATCAGATCTCAATCCAATCAAGCATCCGTGGGATGAGAGGTAACAAGGTATTCAGCCCATTAGAAACTATAGGACGCATAGTAATGTCTTTCAACACAGTGTTGAGTCCTTGCCCCTACTTAATGAGAGAAATTGTGTGCATACATCAGGCTTTAAAAGCAAGAGGTGGATTTGTTATGCTACTCCAGGCCTCATACGTACTCATAAAGCTTTTAAAGGGATCCCAGAGTAATTTATAGAGTTTAATGAGTTTCTTTTTGTAGCTGTAAGCCTCCAGCAAATTTTTGTCACAGTTAATCAACTATCTGAACAAACCAGTTATTGCGTTGGTTAATTCAGGTTAACTCGGCACACAAGGCTACCATCCGGAGTGATGGCCTGCCCCCCACAACACCTGATTTCTTTGCTGCTGCAGGCCGCGGGACGCATTTTGTCAAGGATGGTTTGCAGAGCACGGTCAATCAGACCTCGATCTCATAGGGCAAGTGAGGGACAGTGTGAGCATTTGCACGTTCATGGAGTAATTCCTTGTGGAAGACGCAGACGGATTCCTGAAGGACAGTTGCAGACCCTTGTCAACTCCACGCCATATGGCAGTGATGCTGACCCGGGCTTCCGTTTCTTGTCCACTACTTGCAGGCTGTGCTCTAACGACACCTCAAACTTAACCTCATATTTGATTATCCAGTCTTTGCTGAGCATTTAAGGAGAGATTCGCAGAACAACAGTCATGAAGAAAGGCGTGCGAGGTGGAGGTGGAAAGGGGGGTTTTGTGAAAGTGGGTGAGAAGACGCTCGTGCATGGTGACAAGGTGTAAGGAAAGGTGTGAAGTGGGACGAGGATGGGGGGCAAGGAAACGGGCGCGTAAGAGCGGTGGGAGGTGGTCGGTTGTTAATGCTGACGACAGCATCTGTTAAAGGTCAGTGTACAAGGCTCGGTCCCAGATGAACGCATCTCCACCACCTCTCTATGCTCAAGTGTGAAGTTGCTGCTTGTCTATAAACACTGCACTAAATTATTTAAGTATCGCGTGACGCATGAGAAGAATTACAATTTATTCTTTCATAAACCTGCCAACGTCTTGAAAGATGTCTCAAATAGCGCCCTGCCTTTTCATGTAAATATATGTAGATTTATTCCAATAGTCATCAAAAACCTTTCAATGTGTTAGCGTGAGCCTTCTGCAAAATCGACATTTAAATTAATACAGTAACGGGGGCTCTTTGTTTTTGTTTTGTTTTGTAGTTTTTTTGCAGTGCTTCATGGGAAATGCGGTTGCAATTCAGTTTCACTATATGAAAGAACCAACAGAGGACTACACAAAAAGGATAAATCAGCCACCCTTTGCGTCAGACCAGCCGCTGTTGACCTTTCCTAAATGGGTGTGCTTTCAGTAAGATGTATCTTTCCACAAAATGCAGCCACACCAGGGCTATTGATTTAAGCCTTCTACCCTCTAACAAAGACTGACATTTTAGAAATTGTCATTGAGAATTTTCAAGAGGCTTATATGGGTGGAGCGGGTAGATTAAAGCTGTTCTGTAGCCCTTTTCAAAAATAAAATAAATAAATAAAATAAACAACAAAAAAAACTTTAAATCTTTGCATCACAGAGTCGCCAGGGAAAAAATACCACAAAAAACACTGAAATAATTTGTGCCTGCTCCGCTGTTGCAAGTTTAAGAACAAAGCAACAAAATAACAATGTTCGAACAACCACGGCGTCATCCCATCCTAACCGATTCTAACCCAAGCGTTCTTTCAGAAGTGCAGGACGCAGAGCGGCTTGTTTTCATGCGCGCCCGCTAATCATCTCAGCTCTTTCTGCAGAGGCCCTGATCCAGACCACCTTCCAATTTTATACTTTACACATGTATGCGCTGATGTACTTGGATATCTACTGAAGCACATTGCATTAAGAACTGTGCTTCAGCAAGATTTTCCACAGCAAGTTAAAAGATCTGGAACTTAACCACGACACCCCCTGCTGTCTAAATGTAAAAGTATATGAAATCATAGCATAATCCATGCTACAAGAAAATGTAGCCAAGCAGAAAGTTTTAATTTACTGAACTGGATTATTTTTATTCTCCTTAAACGTTAATAAATAAATACTTTACAAAATTTTACAATGGTAAAAATACGTCAGTGGTTAATACCATTTTACTGCGGTAATGGGTCAATTACTGATCCCAGTTTCTTAGATCAGACTTCTTTGACAAAACCTGTCCTAACTTCACAAACTTTGTAAATGGCGGACAAATGCCTGGTAAGTGTTTACCTCAATATCTCCTCGAAGTGATGGCATGCTGCTCAATTGGAGAGTAGGAAACGTCTTGCTGTTGAAGTGACTCTTCAAGGTGTTGGGTGATAATGATGAAATTATGAAAAAAAAAACCCACTGGGTTTTGTCTCACCCTGACACTCACTCACTCAATTTCACATAGTTTGAAATTCTGACATGAACATCTGCATTCTACAAACGGATATGAAGGAGATTGTTTTTTTTTTACCTCCGGTGGAAGTACAAAAACTTCTTCTGGAATGCTATGCAGTGAAATATCTACTTCTTTATTTTTTCTGTTGCTGTTTATTTCTTATTAGCTTGTCTTTTTTTTGGTATTTATTTACTTACTTACTTATGCATTCCGTTTTTTAATTTGCTGTAATAGAGGGACCATGGAGCTGAACTTTGTCTGTGCTCAACCTGCATTTCGCCTGATATTCTTTATCTGTAGGGTAAATCTTGTGCACCAACCAGCGTCATAATGAGAAATTCCTTGTTTGCTGACAAAAAAAAAAAAACATTAGCACAGTGGGGGCCTGTGTGTTTGTGTGTTGTCTTTGCATTACATTAAAACTCATGTTGGAAGAGAGAAAACATTGTGCGCTAGATGGCTATCATGCCGTATGAACCCAGTGAGTTAATGGAGGCTGGTAGACGTAGTTGAAAAGTAATTCAATACCAGTGTGGTCTGAGAGTGGCCTAACAAATACCTCTTTCTCATTCCCATAACGACGCTGAGCTCAGATGCCACTAGGCGCTCGACGCGGAGAGGCCCTTTCGGAAGCTAAAGGCGGAACAAAGCAGGTTAGCGTAGCCGCACGAGCAGGTTAGCTTAGCCGCACGAGCAGGTTAGCGTAGCCGCTGGTTAGCGTAGCCGCACGAGCAGGCGCCACGGTTCGGCTCTCAGACAAGACATTTCTGGCTTTGAGCGGTCCTCGCTCAGTGCCCGTTCCATCCCCTGCGTTTGTTATTGAATCATATTTAATTGAGCAGAGCTTTTAATGAACTTTAGCTGCGGAGTTGTGCGGGCACGGCTGTTTGTTCTTCCTCGGTGCCTGCGTTAATCATGCAGGACAATCCATCCCGCCGTTTTTCTTCAGATCCCCGCAGCACCCTGGAGCCCAACCCACGACTGACATTTGATCTCCCCATGCCAGTTTGAAGTAGAAATTTTTATTCATCTTTTTTTTTTGGTTGTTTATTTATGTATGCATTCATTCCACTATTCTCCGTGTCTGGCGGTGTAAGAAAGAATAAGAAAAAAGAACAATGTAATTCATTATTCATGGTACGAGCTGTTTGCCTTTGATACGTTGTGGAGCAGGGGTGCTCTGACAGCGGCAGCTGTGGGGGGGCTTATCTCTGCGAAACAAGCGGCGGGGCGAGCGCCGGAGTGGCCCGTTCTGACCGCCCCGCGGTCTGAGCCCTCGGTTCCCAAAGAAGATCCCGGTTAACACCCGGCACAGAGTAAATCACCCCCCTCTGGCAGCCAGGCAGCGTGCTGATGCCGCGGCGGAGGGGCGGTGGGGGGGGATCAGTGCTGAACTTCAGCGATCCCCGGCACAGGCAGCGAGGGTAGCTGCCAGAGGAAAAGGAGAACGATCGGCCGCTCTGGTCGCCGGGCCTAACGATCACTTCCACGCGCCGCTTCGCCTTATCTTCAACTCTTTAGCGCGGCCGCGGTGTTATCCCAGTGAGTTAAAGCACCTCGCTGCAGGGTGCGACGGCAGTTCACGGCCACCACGGAGACGCCCCCCCCCCCCCAGCTTGCCGCAACCAGGCCTGTTCTAAGAGGGTTCAGGAAGCCCTGCACAGGCATGGGTTTTTCCTTTACACACCACTGTGGACGTCACCTTCTCTCACCTCAGCAACCCCCTCCTACCAGAAAGGCAGAAAAATAAAGTTTTGTACTGAATTAGAAGCTTTGAATAATCACGCCAGCAGGCGATGAGTAAAACGCTGTTCCTAACTGGGGCATTGAACTGACGAGGGAAAGGCACTTTGGCATAGGTGGATACAGAGCAGTTCTGTATCTCCCCCCCCAGGGTTCTGCGCGTCACATGTTGCCAGTACTTCTGAGCGATGGAAAATGGCAAAGAGAAACAGGGTCCACAGAAGCAGAAACACAGCCTGGGCTTAGAAAAGTTTCCGCTTTGTTTTCCGTGGTTCAGCGTCCCGCTCCCTCCCACCCACTTCCTGAACCTGGAGGACATGATCTTTCACCCGCATGCTCACGGCCTCTCGCCCACGTTTTCCAAACTCTCCTCTCTGTTAACCGTTTACCCATCCCCTATGCGGGGGGGGGGGGGCCCCCCGGGCCCGCGGGGGGTGGGTTTAGGGACCGGGGGGGTGATGTAGGGAACGTTGGGAGTGTTGTAGGGAACGTTGGGGCGATGTAGGGAACGTGGGGGGCGATGTAGGGAAC
>JAOYSI010001206.1:0-17364 GCA_025775065.1 Hiodon alosoides
GTTGGTCCCCCCTTTGCAGCTATAACAGCTTCCACTCTTCTGGGAAGGCTTTCTACAAGATTTTGGAGTGTGTCCAAACCTCCTCTGGAACTAAGAGGCCTAGCCTGAACAATGAAAAACAACCCCAGACCATTATTTCTCCTCCACCAAAATTTACAGTAGGCAATATGCATTCAGGCTGGTAGCATTCCCCTGGCATCTGCCAAACCCAGATTTGTCCATTGGACTGCCAGGTGGTGAAGTTTGATGCACACTCCAGAGAACTCGTATCCACTGTTTGAGCTTTACATCACTCTTGCCAATGCTGGAAATTGCACGTAGTGATCCTAGGCTTGAGTCTAGCTGCTCAGCTACGGAAACCCATTTCATGAAGCTGCTGAAGGATAGTTCTTGTGCTGACGTTGCTTCCAGAGGCAGTTTGGAACTTGGTAGTGAGTGTTGCAAATGAGGACGGACAGTTTTCTGTGCTACATGCTGGAGCACTTGGTAAGCTTGTGTGGCCTATTACTTTGCAGCTGAGCTGTTGTTGCTCCTAGTCTCCACTTCGCAATAACAGCACTTACAGTTGACTATGGTTGAAAGTCACTGAGCACGTCAGTACTGGCTATTCTGCTGCTATATTTGTCTGTGTTTTTACTATGGAGATTATATGGCTGTGTGCTCTGTTGTATACCCCTGTCAGAAAGGGTGTGGCTGAAATAGCCGAATTCACTCATTTGAAACGGTGGCCACATACTTTAGGCCATGTAGTGTATTTGTCGTTGGCCCTTCTCAAGCGTTTACTGAGCAAATGCATGATGACATCCCAGCTGACCGATTGATGTTACCGGCACAATGTTTTTTTGTTGTTACTCACATTGTAATTGTAAAAGACCAATCAGAAGGGTAAACTAAAAATGAAGATTATGGTCAAATTGGTTTGTTTTTCAATGATGCTCTGACGGATGGAACACAATTGTCCCATATGAGGTTCTGATTTCTGTGAAGAACACATTGGGGTTGGGATCTGCTGTCACAAGTTAAGGGTTGGCAGAAGGCTTTACGAGAGCAGTGGCCACTTTCCAATAAAGGGTTTTTCTGAGAGAGTTAGTCTGGAGCCATCACAGTTATGGTCCTCTTGAGCGTGTTAGTCTCTCTGAATCTCGTCAGTGAGATGGCCTATTACTTGTGTGGACTCTGCGGTGCAAAAGGTGGATATGTGGATGTCAAAAGCGTTTTTTTTCTGGTCATGGTCTGAAGGTGACGTTAATGTGTCCTTCTGTTATAACTCTACCATAGTGAAGGGTAATCCACTGATTAACAGCGAGGCATAGTGCTGCGTCTGGCTCTCAAAAGTCAGCTTTACAGGAATTATTGAGGACGTTAGGCTAAGACTTAACTGTCTTGCCAGGAAACCGTTTCAGATATACTCTCCACATACAGTCTAAAACTGACATTTACTGGTATCTGACAGAATGCATAAACTGTAAATGTTTATTGTTGAATAATAATGTTTGTGTGTGTCTCACTGTCCTTCTGGCAGGTCTGTTCCTTGTCCTACCTTGCACGGACAGTTTTATCTGCGTGGACATGCGTACCATCACCTTTGACATCCCTCCTCAGGAGGTAAGATCCAATAGGGGCAAATAAATATAGAGGGAACTGTCCCAGAAGATACTCATATCAATTGCAGTGTCATTGTAGATTTCACCCAAAGAGTAATGGAACATGTTTTTGGAATATTCATAACGTTCATGATATAGAGAGACGGTATTTAGTTATTTAGTTATGAAAGGCTTTAAAATATCCGTCGGTGGAAACATTGACACTTGTGTGGAGTCTTTTCCCCGACCTTCTCTGTTAATATGGATTTATAGATTTAATGACACCCTGCGTAGGTGAATCTTCTCAAGACCTCATTAATTATTTTAACAATGTAATTCAGAGAAGTTTATTCATAACAAGCATCTCTAATGTTGCTAATCTTGGTAATTTTAAACCACCTGAAGGCCCATCCGCCATTTGGGTTCCCTGTGAATAAAGGCTTACAGAGTGGCATGTCAACTGATGTGCAGGTTCTACAGTACTTGGGTTGCTGCCTACCCAGAAATGGATCAGTGTGGTCAGACTAACAAATCTACATTTATGGAAATCACCATAGTGACGAGATTGTAGCTCATTTACACTGATAAGGTGTAATAAGTGTATCTCCCCTTATCTCTTTTCTGGCACATTTTAATACGCTAAACAGAGGTAAATAAAGTTCCATGGCTGTGCCCTGCTGTTGCTGCTGTGAGCTTGGTCTGAACTCCTCACTCCGGCTCCCAGGTTTTGACGAAGGACTCGGTGACGGTAAGCGTGGATGGGGTGGTTTATTACCGCGTTGAGAAAGCTACACTGGCCGTAGCGAACATCAACAACGCTGATGCAGCCACGCGTCTGCTGGCCCAGACCACTCTGCGCAACGTTCTGGGAACCAAAAACCTGGCCGACATCCTGTCAGACCGTGAGGAGATTGCCCATAGCATGCAGGTGAAGGCCGTCTTGTATGTGTGGTGACTTATACAGTTTGACTGGGTTTGTATGTACCTGCCTCCTTGGGTTTGACATTTTAAGGTGACTCTCTAATAGGCTTTTTGTTCACAGCCTTTCGTTATCTCAATCAGCTCATGACTTTGGTGTCACACCCGGTCAGGTACTGTGGGAATGCTGTTGAAACAATAGCGCTGACGTTTGTCTCGCGAGACTGCTGATGATTTGAAAGTACGCTTATCTCTCAGTTGGGAGGAACAGTTCTCAAAAACATCTCTAAATGGGACTACTGACTGCGCAGTGACTTGTCTCTGTATGCAGGCTAAAGTGAAAGGGTAGTGTAGTTGAATGTTAGTGATGAGGAGCTGCGGCAGCAGTTTAAGCTGATACCTTTCTGGGAGAGGAGGATGAGGTTGTCTTCTGTCTCCGATCTGCAGTCTACCCTTGACGATGCCACAGATGACTGGGGCATCAAGGTGGAACGGGTGGAGATTAAGGACGTGAAACTGCCCCTCCAGCTCCAGAGGGCCATGGCAGCTGAGGCGGAGGCTTCTAGGGAGGCCCGGGCCAAGGTAATGAGTCGCTTAGGGACTTAAATTTAAGGGCAACCCACAATACACAAAATCAATTTAACACTCGGGAGAACGTGGTTGTTGATGGTTATGTCACCTCACACTCTGAATGGTTTGCACAAACGTACTGTCAAACCTCTCCTGCATTCTCCTGCATGTTCCTGCCACAGCCAGCGTGTCAGATAGATGGGGCTCGAGAGGAGCTAGGAAGCCGGGGATGGCGTCACATTATAACAGGGAGTTTGGCAGGGCAGATGCCCCACGAATCTGGCAACGAATCAAAGGAAAGTGGCAAAGCAATGGCAGCTGATCGAGTATGGAGGACCAAAACGATCCAAATTAAATGATGAAATACGAATGAAATCATGAAATCGTGAAATAAATAATGAAATATTTAAATTATACCAAAAATATACCAAATTAATATGAAATATTTTGCATTATAATATTAAATAATGGCACTTTTCATTTCATAATGACGTTTTTCACAATGGTGTTTTTCAGCATAATAACACATTTTCCGTCTCTGCCGGATTTGCATTTTCAATACTTTGCTATATTTTTCTTGTTCCTACCCAAAAACAATTTATTATTGTATGGTTGTCTCAATAGCATCTAACCTTGCCATTAAGAGAAAAATGGTCCTGGGGAAAAAACATAGTGAATAAATAACTCTGCCTCCTACCCCTGAATAAAAATATCTAATCTATGTTGCTTGGCAATAACAAGACATGCCAAGAGTTATCTTTTCTTCAATCAGGTGGTGCAAACAGGGCAGACCACAAACTCAAACTAAATCCATTATGGCAAATCCAATCTAATAACTGAGTACTTAGTACTCTCAATATGGTTTTTTTAACAGCTGAGAGGGGAAACAGTAGTTTAGCCCCAAGAGAAAGAGAGAGTGAGCCTGTTATAATATCAAATATGGATTAAGAATGCTTCCAAGATGGACACTGCAAAAGTGAAATTTCAGTGCATGCTGGTGGGTCCTCATGGCTGTGGATTCCGTGTTGTTACAATGTCATTACAATAGCATGCGCCTTATGTGAGGAATCTCTGCCTCCCTTATTTTCTTTCTTTTGTTTCTCTAAGAACAACATAGTTCTGCAGGGCACAAAACAGCTGGCATGTTTTATATACTAGATGTTATGCACCTGCTAATGTATCGTTGATCAAAGGCTTGCCTTTGATTCACGTAAATGCCCAGCTTTAGAGGATTATGGGCATGAGTTAATAAATATTATAGGATTCTAATCCAATTGTTTTCAGATCTTTGTTGGAATGGAATGGGGCTGACATTACTTGAATCATGACTTTCGATGTGTTTTGAGTCTTTCCAGGAAAATCCCATTGAAGTTTTCTTCGTTCTTTTCCTTTTGTCACCCCCCCTCGTAGGTTATCGCTGCCGAGGGGGAGATGAATGCCTCCCGGGCGCTGAAGGAGGCCTCCATGGTGATGGCCGAGTCACCCGCCGCCCTTCAGCTGCGCTACCTGCAGACGCTCAGCACCATCGCCGCGGAGAAAAACTCCACCATCGTCTTCCCCGTTCCCATGGACATGATCCAGAGCTTCTTGAAGCGCTGAGGCTTGGGCCTTCAGCCCTTGCTCTGTCCACTCCCGTCACTTATGCCCGTTTGGCTGTACACTGAAGGAGTTGTGATGTGACGCTAGACTTTTACTGGTTTGCTTTCAGGTAAAAGTGAGCACTTGGCCTGTTGTTGAAGACATATAATCAGGCATGAAGTAACGATCTGTAGGCTGCAGAACCATTTGCATCTAGCCCTGTCTGTCTGTGTTTGTGTGGATTAACATTCATATTTGTTACTGACAAAAGCCTTAAGTCATTCAATTTAAAGTGCTCCTTATATATTCATACTTTGCTGGACCTCAGGATGTTATAGAAGTGCTTTAAAATCGTGTTTTAATATCTGTACATATACTTTTTCTTAAAGTATCGTAATGATTACGATACATAAGCATGATGGGTACCAAAAATGCCAAACCTGCACTGCAAAAACGAACGTCCATCTATGTCGGGAGTGTATGTATACTCAAGTCACTTGTTATATCTTGGGTTTCACTGTGCCATATGTCTGCCATATCACTGGCTCTTCAGCATTAAATAAAAAAA
The DNA here is from genome assembly GCA_025775065.1 of Hiodon alosoides. NCBI lineage: Eukaryota > Metazoa > Chordata > Actinopteri > Hiodontiformes > Hiodontidae > Hiodon > Hiodon alosoides. The sequence continues at coordinate 5,218 of JAOYSI010001206.1, forward strand.
ACCTTGAAACCCTAAGGAAGCCGAACTGCTTGGCATTAAATTGCACTGCATGGTAATTCAATTTCAATTACTGGTTTCACATGTATGTAACCGAAGGGAGGGGGCAGGTTGAAACAGCAGTCCAAATCATCTGTGGCCAAGCCAGTGCTATTGACTCTTTAACCCTTGAGCACGCTCTGTATCTCTCCCGGTCGGTAAATCAAACACCTGGCAGTGTTGCAGTACACAGCCGTTCCCTCGAACGCACTGGCTGGTCCATTTCTGTCTAAGCTGCCATGCCATGCTGCTATGCTGCGATATTGAATCAGCAATCTTATTCCTCCTCACCTGTAATCTCAGATATTGCCAAAGGACAACTCTCTTGCACTGCAAATAGATTCCGCATTTAGCTTTTAGATGCTAACATCGCTTCCGTGCTTTTACCTTTCTTTTAAACTAAATGTGCTTTTCATTAGCCTGTTATTAGCACTTTTAACTTTGAGGTAAATATTAATGGATTTAGGCATTGTTATGAAACTTTACATAGCTGCAAGATGTGCTTAATGAATGAATTAAAAAACAATTTAAGATGAAGAAGTTCTACAGTATGTTTATTGCTTTGGAAGAAAAGCTGACAATTGCATTACAGGAAATGTGCAAATGGCTGTTTCTTTAAGTTTCTATAAGTATTGCACAGAGGCATTTATATTGTAGACAGGGTGACCAAACATAACACACATCGACAAAGGGGAGGTGAGAGGGGTGAGCGTTCTTTCTTTTTTTTTTGTCTCAGTGCCTAAAATAGTATCTGTGTTTTTATGTGTCCCTAATATTGCACTTTTGCAAACTCAAGTAAAGTCTTAGCTCCTCCATAAATATTAGCAGGACATACAGTGCTTTAAAAACTATCCATTAAGGCAGCATAGTCAGCCCCTTCCTTTTATTTAGATGTACATTTTGGCCAGCCAGTTATCCAAAGAATAGATCCCTTTTGTGCACCTAACAACAGTCCTACCGGCTAAGCCAGGACCCATCTAACAAATTGCATATTCAAGATTCATATTTAAACGTCGTAGAAAACAAAGCCATCTATGGATTCGGCCAAAAGCAACCCTCACCTTTTCAATGGGACGGGTGGGGGAAGAGAGCGAATGGGAGGGGTTCTGACATTAGGGCCCTCTAAGTCAGTGCAGCTCAGTGGGAGTAAGGCAGTGGGTCAAAGGTTAATGGTAAGAGGAAACAGTTCACATCTCCACATCGGCCATGGCACGTGCCAGGAAGTCAGTACTCCAGTACTCTGGGTCCCACCCCAGGAACCAGCCAGCAAAAGTGGGCGGCTCGAACCCTTGCTTGATCTTCACAATGGGAGTCCTGCGGTCTCGGTTGGCAGGGTCCGTTTCAATGTAACGGGTGGCTGATGGGAAGGAAAAGAAGGTGTGGTGGTGAACATTGGGATGTCCTATTATTTTTATTTATTATTAACCCCCGTAAGTTAACACACAACCGAGAACCTTTGGGAGGTTCAACCCTCGTCCCTCCCGACGGCACCCTGACACTGCAGGGCCGTGTTTAGCGATCAGAGTGACACTCGGTCAGTTTGATAATGTGTTCTTTACTGCAATCGCTGGATCACATGGTGAAAATCTTTACCGGCTGAGTCATTCAGGAGGTCATTTAAGAAATAAAAACGCTATTGTCCAACTTCACTCACCTGAGGCCATTGCCTCAGCCTTTTCTTCTTCATGAGCCTCATTTCCAATCCACACAAAGACCTAAGAAAAATTCAACTTTCATTTCAATCTGCCCTAAAAATCATATTCTCATTTGATCTAATTATTTCATTAAAAAATTATTTTCTTTCTAGGCAAATCTACTCATCCAATGTGACTTTTTTACACAATTTTATACAGCAGAACACACACCAAGATATTTCCAGTATCTTTTCTGGGTTAAAAACATAATCATGTCTTTTGACACACTGTGTCTAGATAATATTGCGCTTTCATATGAAGGTGATTTACCTGTTCCCAGGTGTCCAAGATCATGACATCATCAGTGGCAAGGTCTTCTTGGGTCATCTCCCCAGGAACCTCTTCAATCTGGAGGCATTAGGCATCACTCCGTGTCAAGATAGTCCAGTTTACACATAAAAAGGGAAATTTAATCATTCTAACTCATCCTTGTTGCCAGCCCTGTCGCCAGATATTAGACAAAGCTTTACTCCAAATTCACAAGTAGCCATTCAAATAAAGTGAGTCACTTTTTTCCATATAAAAAAACAATACAGTAGCTTTGTACACGTGGGACCTGGATGACTACACTTTAGGCTACATATCAGATGAAAAACTAATAACAATGAGTTACTGGCAGATATATCCTCCCTACAACACTGTAACAGAAAATGTATTGTCAAAATTAGTTCTTCTACTAAAACTACCGGTAACTTAAGGGTTCTACGACTCCTTGTGGAAGCTAAGACAAGGTGCAGAGGAAGTGATGTCATCGCTGGCGATGGTGGTCCGGACTTACGATGAACTGCCCCGTCTTATTTGAGCAGGCGAAGAGGCGAGGGGGATGGGTGTCCAGCTTGTCCTTCAGTCTGGCAGAGGTCCGGTATTCGGCCCTTCCTCCCAGAGCTTCCCAGAAATCGTCTACGGCCGCAGAGAAAAGACAGATCGCCATGTCAACGATGCCATGTTCTTCCCCGCCCCCGGGCTGTCGAAAGGGCTGCGGTGTTGGCAATGCCGTTCCACTCAGAGCACTTAGCTGCTCACCCTGATAGAGTTAATTAAAGGTAAAGTCATGGGACCAAGTCCTTCGGGGCCGGTCACAAGTTCTCTTGCTGAGCAGGAGTGCTGATTTATGAGCGGCCTGTACTAGCAGGCTACTATTAGCGGGTATGAGCTGAATAACGCTGACTTCGCAGGAGGTTTAAATGCCACTGCAATATTGTGACTCGAAAAGACAAAAATAATGAGGCTGTGTTGCCTTTTTCGCGAAAGTGGAAAGGTGGAGGGGTGCTGCGTGCGTGGCGATAACATGCAGATGCAGCAGCATGCAGCCATTGGCCTGCCAGACTGCAGTCGGCACATTTAGCCAATCAAGTAAAAGTGAGTGATGCCAAAGTCCCGTCAGGTAAAGCAGAGAAAGGACACAATGTGCCCGACAGGGTTCAGTCAGGAGTCTACATGCACCATTTCACACCCTATTCAGGCTCTTTTATGACAGCAGAGGGTTGCATCTTCCTGAATACCATCTCTGTACAATCAGTGGATATCTATCTCTGTACAGTCTGTATAATGGTAATTCCGATACAACAGCTCTTATTGTAAATTTTGACATTGAAACATTAATATTGTTTGAACCAAGCTAATTGATACATGGCTTGCAAGCAATACAGCTCTACTTAATTAGCTAGATTGTTGACAAGTATGCTAGTATAGCAATCAAGCTTCATTAAAGATTGGCATCGTTGTTAATTCTAGAAACGTTTAAGCCTCTGCATGAGAATGATTCCACACAGAGATAACCTATTATTATCATTTAGTCATTTAGCATAGTCGAACCATCACGGAAAACAATAGTTAAAGCACATTCAAGTTCTTAAGTAAGCCAATAACACTAACACTATCCCTCACAGTGTACCGGTCCAAAATGACTTTGTTGTTCCTCACAGTAAATCTTAAAAAAAATAAAGTTATGAATTAGTAATTATAAAACTAATGCCATTCACATCAACACTGGTATCGAACACGCCAGTATTCAAATGAAGATCTAGCTTGTCAAACGTTTATTAAATGTAATAAATACATTCTACCTAAATAAGCAACACTGTGCATACAAACCATTTATTTCTAAACAACACATGGGCATCTTCCCTTTTGTCTTACCTGTCTCCCCACCCTCAGCCAGTTCAGAAGGAGACACCCCCTGGAGCTCACAGAGCTGCTGTGCCCCACGCTTTTCAGGGTCACTGGCCCCCTGCCCCATCCAAAGGAAAGAGGTTGTGGGGGTCACCAGGACAAAGGCGTCATTGGAGTTCAGGTTGGAGGCTGTCGAATCAACCTGAGAGAGGGGAGACCAAAGTCAGACAATGCTGAGGAGTATTTTCTCTGGGGTCAAACAGAACAGTGGATGCTTATGTTAAATAGGTCCTCTTTGGCTCTCATATTATATGAAAAAAAAAAAAAAACTACAGCACTTTTATTGTACATATCACACATCAAATATTCATCTGGTCTTCAGTTCAGAGCCTTCATCACTGCTACACTGATGTGAGCTCAGTGATTACTCTAACCAGCCACAGATCCCTTTCACAACTCAACCATGGGCTCTCTGACAACCATGCCATCACAACACACCCAACACCTTGGTTTCCCATCACTTACCTCCACAGCACGGGTGCACCCGGACGTGCTGGCGCGCACCTGGAACAGCCGAATTTCAGCATCGACCGTCTGGCCCCCTTCTCTGGAGGTTCCTCCCTTGTACACCACCATGCACTGCCCTCCAAAGAGACTCATGAGGTGTGCAGGCTCCTTGCCCTGGATGACCCGCACCTTGAAAAGATCCAAGTTTCAGGTTCAACACTCTGTTCCGTTTTTTGTTGTTTGCAACTTGTCCACTGGGTGGCAGCATGCGTGACTGTAAGGTGAAATGCCAAGTGCGTCACTCCCCATTTGCCTAGTTTTTTCAGATGGTTGGATACACCAACTTTCTTACGTTCAGCTTGCAGTACTTTTTGTTTGTTCAAACACAATTCAGCACTTTTTTAAGGCATTTTCTAATTAAAAAACAAATTAAAAGTGTTACTGGCTAAAGCACTGCATAAACACAGCAAAGAAAAAGATGGTTGCATTACACTCACTACATAGGAATCTACATTGTAGAAGTATTCAAATAATAAGCACACGTTACAAAGACATGATGGAAAAGCAGTGTGCAATCAGCCCCATCTAACTCTTCTGAGAAGGGATGGTTTGCAAAAAACAACAAAAGGAACAATAACCTTAAAGTCACAATCATATTAATATTACGGATATTATCTTAAAAGGTATAAGCCCCCGCTAGCCCCTCCCTCCCGCCGCCGTTGATCTGGAGGACATATCTGCAGTGAAGGACACTTGGGGAGAAGGGAGCCCTTTCTACATGACACTACCATAAAACTGGCAGTAAGAATCGTTCTGTGTTGGGCAGATGGCCCCACATTTGCCAGAGCTGAGCACCAGACCCTGAGAGCACTTTTGTTTGCATATTAAAAGTTGTGGACTTAAGTAACCTGCGCTGGCTGTCCTCCCATCTCCTCATCCAACTGGGCAGCCAAAAGTGCAGATGCTCCAACTTCATCTGCGGTAGAGTCCTCTCCTTGCCTGAAAAAGTAATTCCTTTATTCTTATTGACTCATAGTTCAATTTACTTTCCTTATGAGCCATTTGGCCTTTAACGGGGTTATAGTAAAGGCTGACGCTTATCAAGCAGAGTAATAATAATCAGTAATAAAGTCATACAGGCAGCCTATTCAGTCTAAACGAGTTGCAGGAGTATGCAAGGTTACAGCCCTTACCACATGTAGATGACGTGTCCCCGACGCCCCCCATGGTGGTAGTTGTAAAGAATGATGTAACTGTCCCCACCGTAAAACTGCCCGTACTTGGAAGGGTCCACAGGTACCTTGTCGGCACCCTCAATACGCCAGATCTGTAGAAAAATAGGCTCACAGGTGAGCACCAGGCTATCTGCTGGTAAACTGTGGTAATGGATAACATCTCATTTACTGCACCACACCCAACTCCCCATTCAAAAGCTGATCTTGTAATTTAAGATGTCTTTCTGGGTGTGACCACTGCTTTAGTCTCTGTGTAATGAATACCCAACCCCTCCCCTGGGGCCCTGTTAATGCTCTTGCCTGCTTCTCGCCACTCCCGTCGTCCACCATCCCGTGCTGGGCGGCCATGGCAGTGGAGCCGTGCAGGGCGGAGACGTCGAAAGGCACTTTCTCGATCTTCGCGATCCTGTTGGACACGTAGCCCATGCCCAGCCCCGCCGTCTGGTCGGCGTCTCGCCAGCTCTTGAAGAATTGCTTGAAAATAGGGGTCTCGCCCATTTCGGGCAGGATCTGCACCTGAGTCTGTTTGGGGTAGCCCATCTTTCTGATGAACTCATCCGCTGCCCTCATGGCCGCCTGCCTTTCGTCAGCGTTGGCTTCCTTCCCTGTGCGTGAACATGATCAGGACCCACCTGTAGAGTGCTGCCTGGGCGCTTTAGTCATGCTCTGATGATCAGGAGTAACTCTACCCCCACCCCCATCCTTATCCCTTCCCCCAACAGCAGCATGAATGGGATACCCACTGACCTTTCCAGACAAAGATTCTGCCATCAGAGCCTTGGTCCAGGATGAAGCAGTCGCTGGACTCAAGTGCGCTCTGGGAAAAGGGGCTCTCGTCGGCCACCATTGCAATGGCCATGTCCCCACTGGCATTGGACACCTGAGTGGGGACAAGGGTGGAGAGAAACTCAGAAGTGTCCTGTCAATGTATTCTACCCTGGTGGGAGTGAAAGGAGATGGCTAGGAAAATAAAGCAAACATCACATTGAAGATATATTCTACTCTTCTAGTGGAAATGAGTGAAATTTTTTAAGCAGGAAAAAATACTGGCAAGTCTCCACATTATTTGATCACTGTACTACCTTGTATAATTTTGCCAGCTTCCTATTTGATGCGTCTGCTTTGGCATCATCGGACTGACCTTCAGGCAACGTTGGTTTTGGTCCCAGAACCTGAGAAAACACCAGTCAAAGGTTACAGCAACTAGTGCCAAAATACACAAACCAACAAAAAGTATCAATTAACTATATACCACTTCAGTCTAAACAGTCTAAACCAGTAATATCTGAAAGAAGTTTAATATTATCTTAGTAAAACATATTCTGCATTGCCTAAGTCTGAAATGGATTAAACACATTCATTCCGACCAGCCCATCTTACCTCCAGGATCTTTTCTCGCTCTGCCCCCTCATCACAAACATACAATCGGGCCCGCCCACTTCGTTCGTTGTCACGGATATCCTTGGCAAGTTGGGTGGCTTTAAGTCTTTCAAAGCGGTTGCTCTGTGAGCCACACCATTGGTAGATTTCCTGTCACATGGAAGGGGATGACAGCAGGCCATTAGTTCAGCACTGTAACATCACTATTGTTTTCTCCATCATTTTACCTTACATTTACTTTACTTTACATTACAGTACTCTAGATAAGGTGTTAGGGATTCAACATACATAATGGTTTTAAATTAAGTCAGTAAACTGCATATTATCAAAAAGATTGTTACAAAACGTTCATCATTTTTTTGCTTTATTTGTTGATTCTTTCTCGAATAAAGTTCAGGCAATAGAACTGGCTAATACCCAAGTTTCCCCCCACTAACCAAAGCCTTCCCACAAACTCACACTGCCCAGGTCAAGGATGAAGCTGTCTCCTTGGTTGAAACTGTCCCAGTTGACCGGAACCTCCGTCGCCCTGACAACTCGGCGACCTTTCACCTGCAGTACACGCTGCATATCAACTTCATTACTGACCACGTGTTTGAACCCTGAAGCCACACCCCCTGTCTGAGACAAAAAGGACAAAAAGTGAAACAGTAAAATGTTTTTTTTTTTAATTAAAGATTATTTCTTGATCTTGCGTGGCAATACAGCGTGATTTTTTGTATTTGCTAAACACGCCTCACCATGTATTTGAGTCCCGATTTGAAGTACCCCAGAAAGGTTTGCGACTCGTGACCCTGGACCTCACGGTACTGAATGGGACTGCCACTCAGATGGTCGTCCATTTGGACCGTGAAGATGGCCGCCGCTCCACTCTCGTCCACCGAACAGAAATCACCTGTGGCGGGTTTAGGAAGACAGCAGGTGAGAAAACGGTCTAAAAGGTTTAGTTCTACCTAACTTTAGACTCCACTTTTAGTCTGGCTAGGTTTCAAGACCTTACTTTTACAGCTAACTTTCCTGGAAGGAAATTGGTTTCAGCCTCAGACTAGAAGAGCTCCCTCAATATTCCATTCCCTCAAAACAGGCTTTGTGAAATTACCTAAAGTCAGCTGTACATTCAACCACCATTTAATTTTTCATTCAATTGCTGGGCAAAAAAGAGGTTTTATTACAGGAAATATTATATTCCAGAGTTTTTTACACCTTCATCTTCATTCTGCATTAAGCTCTTTTTGGGAGAATTTGCTATAATGCTTGCAGATCGGACCTGTTGTATCAACTGTATTCAATTTACATAGTCCTTTCTTAATCAAGGCACTGCAAAAATGTATGGGTAGATAAATGTTTTTATTTGTCTTGGTATTCAGTAACAGAGGATTTACAGACGCCAAGTACGACCCAAAACCAACAGAGATCAGCCTCGTCGGTCCAGAAGAGGATAAGAAACCACACAGAGCTGGATACAGTGAAGCACCACCCATAAGGCTGGAGTCTTTAGCACTAGACTCACGTCTTACCCAACCAGAAGTGTAGGTCGTACTGAAGGTTCCCAGATCGCTGTTTAACAGTGTTGAGGATTAGGTAGGCATCGCCCGTGTAGAAACCCCCATGCAGATTCTCCGGCACTGCCACCAGGTCCATCTTTTCGATCCTCCAGATCTGGAGACCCGGCTGCTGGCCGGCCTTGTTGAACTCAGAGTGGTACACCATGATGCCTAAGGGCAGGGAGACAATGGCCATGTTGGAAAGTGACAGCAGCCTATTCAAAAGCATGTTCTCCAGTGTCTTGTTTCTCATCGTGCTTTCTTACAACTCAATTGAGAAATATACGTTTTTTTTCTCTTGTATCTGAGAAATCTGAAAGTGGACAGACCAATCCACAGCCCGCCGATACCTCATTAATAACTAAAATAAAAGAAAGCCTTGATAAACTTATCGCATCATTTACATTGCATTGCAGAGGGCAGTTGGTGTTCAGGTACCTGATAGCCAAATTTCACTGAACAGAAAGAAATTACAGTGCCTATAAAAAAGTATTCACCCCCTTGGATGTTTTTATATTTTATTTGTTTTAAATATTAAATCATAGTGAACTTCATTTGATGCTTTTGACAAAATACATTCCTACCAATTAGTCTAAATTCATAACGAACATTAAACACAAAATAATTGGTTGCATTGCACTGTACTTCCTCAACCACAAATGCACACGAGTAGTAACTGCCTCCACGATGTAAAAAGCCAGGGGCGTCGGAGCAGAATAACAGATAACCAGTAACCAGTTTCCAGATCCCTGGTGGCTTCAGCCCACACTACAAAACATCAGTGACTCATGAGATTTGCCGAGCTCCCCAGCACGCCTACCTCTGCTAACCCCTTTCCTCGGGATGGAACAATGACTCAGTCTGGCCAGTGCTCTCTTTTTACGCATGGAATGCACATTTCAAACGGAGTAAGGAGAAACAAGGCACAGGCGCCCGCCGCTGGTCAGACAATAGCACATTGTCCCAGACACACGCTGTTTCACCAAGGACCCCATTGGCCAGGACTCAAATACAGACATGGTGCAATGCATTCAGTTCACATTTAACTATCATTGTGTCTGTAATTGAAAGAACTGAGATGACAAAAGGGTAATCGCTTTTCCGGGTTAGCGTGTCATTTTTGCTTCAGACTTGCTTTTGGATTCCATACAGTAGCAGCATGTAGTCAGACTCTCAGTTCATATGCACGGATAACATTCCAAGAACAAAAAGCAAAAAAAGCACAGGACAGCGGTGAGCGCTGCATATAATTGCTTTCCTAGATTGTAATGCAGATAAAATGCCATTATCCAAAAGTGTAATTATAGCTGTTTACAACAGAGACAACCTATTCCCCACAGAATATCCCTAATAATAAGTTATTCCGAAGGGAGTAGTTTCAGTCAAGTCATGCAGCCATTGGCCATTTAATTACATTCACAAGGTGGTTATTTTCCACAGAGCAGAAACAGGAAGAAAGGGAAGTCTGTTTTACAGGTATTAAAAACCAGAAAAACAGACAGGGTTCGTTTATTCAGTCTATTTTACAAGTATTACGAAACCGGAAGACCGATCGTTAATTAAAATCCTCAAACAACATTGAGCATCACATATAGTTTACACTGAGAATAAAACACCTCAAATTACTTTGGAAAAATATTTTACTGCATAAACAACCACAGTGCCTTACAAAGTAACACACACAAAAAGAGTGGTAATGTAATGTGAAGAATGCGTAACGTAATGTGAAGAAAAATGTGCAAATAATATAAATCTTACAGCAGTTAGAGAGAAGCATTATTGTGTGGGAAGTTTGTTATATTAAAAAGGAAATAAAAAGGAAATAGTCCTTTTGGGGGGGCAATACGGGAGGAGCATGCATTTCGTCAAGTTATAGCAGAAGTATCATGCACAAACTGCTAGTGGGTCCAGTGCAAGCAAAGACTGAAGACTGAAGAGGAACATATGATGTTACATAAATATCAATAAATAGGAGTGTGTATGTGGGGACTGGCAAACTCAGGAGCTTTCCTGAGTAGTTTCCACAGTATCATATTCTGATAACCCTATAATGTTTTGGGATTGCATATTTCTTAAGTAACATTAATCCAGGGAATGTTGTTACCATCCCAAGCCATCTTTTTGCATCCCATGAAGCATTTCTTACTTGCTAAGAGGTGAGACTTTCCAGACAACAATACTCAATGGTAAACCAAGAGTGGACATTTTAAGGGGCACCCATCTTTTCGTTATTTTTGTAAGAGAATGCAAAGAATAGATAATTGTGCCATTTTATGCCTACATTTTTGCGTAAATTTCCCTGAAATTTGAGAAAAATTTGAAAATTTGAAAAAAAACTACTAGGTAATATTTGTTGTTCTTCTAACCTGCTTAACTCTCATTATAGACTCATTCTATTATAGACTTTGAGTTTACGTAAATATTTGGCTTCTAAACCGTTGTTTAAACTATTGCTTTATATATAGATATACAGTTATAAAGTGAGGAAGTTTAAAATATCGCAACACGTACAGTAGCCTAAGGTTTGACGTAAAAGGTTTTGACTGGCAACAGTGTGCATGTTATTTCACTTGCTTCTCCAAACGCTCGAATGTTTCATTAAACCCCTCCAGCAAAAAAGAGCCTAAACAGCAGTCCACCATTTGCATGTCCCAGTGTGCCCGTTAGAAAATACCCACATCCTACTCACTGTCCCATGAGAGAGGTGCGCAGTCAGTATTTCTGTCAGCTCCCAAAAGCTGACTAGCCATTTATTTCCACATGGATCAATGACTAAATGTGAGCTCAGAGAAACCGCATCAGATTTACCACATCTGTGCATTCATTTAAAACTACTCACAACTGCTTTATTAGAACAAGACAACACTTCAATTCAAAAAAGTAACGTGAGAATGAAAAGGGTCATTGTTATTTTTGAATATTGGTAAGCTGAGACCAATACACATGTATAGAGCACTTCGCTATGAGATCAAAAATATATATTTTTTCTAGTTATCAGCGACTTGTAGCTGAGACAAAGTGTAAGCCCATAGTGGTCACAGGGCCTGTTGACATGCCACCTGCCTAAGTGGGAAAGAAGGGGGTTGTGCACTTAATTTAAATGCAATAACAAATAATAAATAACATCTCAGCAGATGCGGGGTAGGGTGGTGACCATATGATACCTATGATACTATAAGGTAATAAATAATTGGTACATTATGTACAATATATATATATATGTATAAAGCTTTATGTGTATCATTCTGTAAGTATACATTTACATTTACTATGGTAAAACCTTTTTCATGAACTGATATCTGTTAACTTAGGAGAGAAAAAACGAATTTTCAATAGAAATAGTTTATTCAGTGTTAGGCAGTTTAAAAGCAAATACGTAATTAAACAATATCTAACACAACCTCTCAAGCTCTTAGCGTTTCCGTACGCACGAAATAAACACACCAAAGGTTTACAAAGCCTTAACGGAAATTCTACTCTTTATGTTCGAAACAGAATTGGGACAAGTTTTACCACATTCATAAGTTTTGAGTCACGCTGTCAATAAACGTTAAGATCGTAAAACTTAACACGGAAAATCTCAAATGTCTAAATATGATATATTATTACATTGTTATGATTGTTATATATGTATTTTCG
>JAOYSI010001208.1:0-17362 GCA_025775065.1 Hiodon alosoides
TGTGTGTGTGTGTGTGTGTGTGTGTGTTTGTGTGTGTGTGTGTGTGTGTGTGTGTGTGTTTGTGTGTGTGTGTGTGTCTGTGTGTGTGTGTGTGTGTGTGTGTATGAGTGTGTGTGTGTGTGTGTATGAGTGTGTGTCTGTGTGTGTGTGTAAATACATTAACATGAGCACTGTGTGGACCAGAGCACCCACGGGGATGTGACCTACTCTCCAGGGCATGTTGATAGCGTTCTTCAGCAATCTCTCCACTTCACTCAGCTTAACCTCAATGTCGCTGGCCTTTTTAATCTTCAGAAGTCCTGTGGAAACACATATACACCATCACATTATATCTTAAATAAGCTTTCACTGACTCTGCCTGATCATACTCGGGGAATTAGTAAGGCCCATTCATTAAGTATTTCAGTGCTAATCCTCAAACCTACAACTCTCTACAAATAAGTCAATAGTCTCAATTCAGTCATGTTATCAACAGACTCTCTAAAATCCAAATCTTTCTGACAGATAACAGAAAATATAGATACATAGATACATAGAGAGTTATTTTGGCTGTGTTTTGCTTGTGGGCACTAAGAGGTGTAAACAATGTTTGCGTCTGTGCTGTTTAAACACCACACCTTTCTGTGGAAAACAAAGTGTGTTGCTTATTAAATGAGCAGGAGGTCGACTGTTACAACATGTTGGTATCACGAGCGTTTACAGGATACGTCTGTTTTTAGTGTTGTGTCTTTCCCTGCAACTGCAACTCCAGTTCTGGAACTGGAACAGCGTTTTCACAGGAAGTCGCTAGAAAGAACAAACGGACAATTTTATATGAAAGCAGGGGGTGTCTTCGGGCGTTCTGCACGGTTTCAAGATAATCCGTGCAGTGGTTTCTGATCTGCTATCGTCTGAGCTTTCCGTTGAGATATGGTGCCACATTCTGTCTTTAAAATGACTCCAGATTATTTTGTGCAATATAAAAGTTATATTTGCATATGTTATAGATTTCTTGTTATAGATTTCTAGTGTTTATTGCTGTTTTTTTACGTTCTGCTGTTAATCTCCAAGATTTTTTACTGCATTTTACCACTAGAGACCGCCAGAAGATAACATTCGAGTTTAATAGGCCCGCTCTTATGAATAATTTATGGATAAAATATATACAATTAATTTACACTTTTTGACACTTGAGCTTGACTCTGGGAGGAAAGTAAATGCCGGCTCTCTTTCCACGGAGGGCGAAGCATGTTGTGAATAATACCCTTTTGGGTAATTTAGGGGTAACTCCGCCTCACCTCTATGCAGCAATCTGGTCTGTTGGAGCACATGGTGTTAGCCTTCTAATGATGGTGTCATTGTACACAAGTCCAAAAGCTAATCATTGTTGTTAAGGCAGTAATGTGGAGTAATGTGGAGTAATGTGGAAGGCATTGGCAGACTTGGCTACATTTGGCTACAGGTTTAAGGAAGCTAACAAAATAATGTAGCATTTTGTAGGGCTTCTTAGCCACTGCTATTCTTCACAGCACTGTCCTCAAACTGCCTCTCATTACAGGAAAGGCTTTTTGGCCTTCTTATTTACACCACAGCGGTGCGTTTACTCCACTTCAACACCGCAGAAAAAACTTTATCAAGCAAAACGTTAAAATCTTTCCACAGACTTTACCAGAGCGAAGACAGAAAATCGTTAAGAAAACACTTAATCGGCATTTACACATAACAATGTGACGCTCGTTTGAATAGCATGATGAAAGTTGGCAGAAAAATACCGGTCTTCGGGCCAGAAAAAGCCCGGCCTGACGGAACCTAATGAAACCTGCAGAATGAATGTGTCTGCAGTATTTGCTCGCATGCTTTATAATGCAGTACCGGGTTGTCCTGACACTGAAGGCCTGCCATTTCACACCAGAAATGAACAGACGGAACACAAACTCCTGACTACACAGAATGTGGCCATGAGTCTTTCCTGGATGACCACAGGGGAAGGATCCCGTGACCACAGGAAGGGACAACCGAAAACTCTCAGGGAGCAGAAAAACGAGGACCGTTCGCTAACAAAGTGTGGGCCATACTCTCGAAATGACCGCTAGCCCAAACCGTGCAGGTTTTCTGGGCGTCTTGTTTTCCCCGGCACCAACCAGAAACAAGAAAACAAGCGACCTCAGTATTCAGTGAAGCGTTATCTTCTCTCCGGCCGGCTACTTTAATCATCGTGGTGAAAATTAAAGATATTTTTTTGCTCCAGGGGTGGGGCGGGTGGGGTTGGGGGGGCTAAGCGACTACAAACAGGATTAATCCACTGTCTATCAAACATGGCATGTAAACTAACATGGCATGATTAAAAAATAAATAAACCCTGGCTCTCTATTGGTGGAGAGGAGTCCAAAGGAGTCCACCCCTGAGACCATTCAAAAAGCAGAAACGCTAAGGGAGACACGCCCACACACACCCCCACACACCCCAGCCTCCCCACAACCACGTCTTCCAAACGCGGGCGGGCTGGAGCATCGGAGGGCACCCGAGTGCTCGGCTGCCCGTTCGGGAAAGCATTTCCAATGCACCGTGCCCTGCTGGGCACAGACAAAAGAGATCAGAACTGAGCGGTGCATTTCAGAAATGTGCCCATGTCTAGGATGCCAACCCGCCTGCAGCCATGCCAAAGTTTCAGCAGCAATGAGGAAAAGGCTTCTATCCCAGAGAATCTATTAAAATAGAATTATTGTCAACATAAGGATCACCTTTTAATGATTTGTGGAGGTACTGTGGATACTCAGGTTCCAGAGGAAATATATTTATTGAACAGTCTTGCTCGTTTTTAATAACGGACGGTTTACACTAATGATGAGTAACATTAAAGTAGCCCTGTCAAATGATTAAAACGTAGCGCTTTTTTCATGTAATTTTTGCGCGCTAATAAAACCAGCTAGTTATTCGGTTCTGTGTTAGATGAGTGTCGTCATGACGATTTAAGGAGATTACCTGCAACGTTGCAAATCTAACTGCATGTTTCATGGCAAACACAGCAATGTGGCAACGTTCTAATCATTCAAATCAGGACATGGCATCGTCGGCGTTCTGCTTTCTTAATTCAGTAATATGCTCTGGTTTATCTTTCTCACTGGATTTAATTGGAAAACCCCGTGCTGAAGAGCGCCGGTAGAAAACACTGCATACGTTAAAAGAGATGAGTTGATTACGGCGACGATGCCAACGCACGCAGTTCTGAGTTAAGGTTTCAAAGTCTACGGTCCTGGGACGTCCGGACGACTAGAGCTCACAATTTGGACTGAACCCGTACGAGTTTAAGAGTGGAACTGGATAATGACGAATCGCGTTACACAATGTATAACGTATATCTCTGGAATAGTGTGGTCCAAAGTACAGTCCGCTCAAAGGTTACATTTTATGTCACAAAATATCAAGAGCACTTGATCAAACTATTGATATTTAAACTGATCTCATAAAATATTATTTAAGTTTATTTATTATGCAGATTCAGCTACCCACCATAACATTCAAACAAATGATGGCAACAACTCGTATCTCACTCGATTAGCATGAAAACAAACAAGACTACACAAGAAAACTAAATGAAAATAATTTAGATCGACACTGACTAAATTACAAGAAGCTGATTGTACACACTAACCTTCTACAAGGGGCGACTTCGACAGAAGTCTTCGGTCCTCGGGAAAGGATTTCACTAGCCTTTTGAATAGCCTGCCTAAATCAGAATAACTTCGGTGAAGGTATACAATGTTTCTGTCAGACCACTCGGTCCTAATCTCGAAGAATTCCTCCTCTTCTCCTCGCTGGTTGACGATCAGTCGTCTGATCCCGTTCACCCAACAATCTTTTACAAACATATTCGAAAGAGAAGTGCCCTCAAAAACAGCCGATGCCATTCCTTGGCATTCAATCCAGCATTCTGGGGCGAGTACACATCGGAGCCCCTGTCAAATACTCCCAGTAAGCTAAACGCCTGTCCCCACCCTGTGCAAAAAAAAAATGTTTAAGAATTGCTCAGGGAGACCATAAAGCAATATATTCTTATAATTCGTACAGCAGGGTCGAAAACATCCATTCTGCTCAGTAGGGCTGTTGCTTTTCAAAACTTCTTACTACACTCCGATGCTGTGCCTCTGAAACACGACCGTTGGAGTTTACTCGCGGAGAAGTGCTCTCTCAGTCCAGCGCAGACGCGATTTAAAACGTGGCAGAACGACACTGGGGCGCGCTTCTAAAAAACTCTCGAAAGACTGTGTTTTAAAGGGCAACATTTTTTTTCCACTTTTCCTTCGGCTTACTTCTGCTTTTTAAAATTGTTAAAATATTTATTTATTTATTTTTTAAATACTGTAGAAATTCCAATGCATGTTGCAAACAAAGTTTGGAATTCCCTTCGAAGTGAAAGAAAAGGTTGGAGATGCCGACGAACAGTGCTTGATAATGCAACCAAATGTAGGCCCCCTTGTCACAAAAGAAATGTTCAGGGCACAGGGGAACTGGGCTTAGACTCCCAAGACTGGCTGGTTAAATCACCCAGTGGCAGCGGCCCAAATGGCATATCTCAGAGATAACTTCCCCCTATTCCACTTCTCTAACTTTCCCCTATTCCACTTCTCTAACTTCCCCCTATTTCACTTCTCTAACTTTCCCCTATTCCACTTCTCTGACTTCCCCCTATTCCACTTCTCTAACTTCCCCCTATTTCACGTCTCTAACTTCCCCCTATTCCACTTCGCTAACTTCCCCCATTCCACTTCTCTAACTTCCCCCATTCCACTTCTCTAACTTCCCTCAATCCCACTTTGATAACTTCCCCCTATTCAACTTCGCTAACTACTTCCCCCTATTCAACTTCTCTAACTTCCCCCTATTCCACTTCTCTAACTTCCACCTATTCAACTTCTCTAACTTCCCCCTATTCCACTTCTCTAACTTCCCCCTATTCCACTTCTCTAACTTCCCCCATTCCACTTTGCTAACTTCCCCCTATTCCACTTCTCTAACTTCCCCCTATTCCACTTCGCTAACTTCCCACAAGCCCACTTTGATAACTTCCCCCAAGCCCACTTCGCTAACTTCCCCCATTCCACTTCTCTAACTTCCCCCTATTCCACTTCTCTAACTTCCCCCTATTCTACTTTGCTAACTTCCCCCTATTCCACTTCTGTAACCTCCCCCAAGCCCACTTCTCTAACTTCCCCCATTCCACTTCTCTAACCTCCCCCAAGCCCACTTCTCTAACTTCCCCCATTCCACTTCTCTAACTTCCCCCTATTCCACTTCGCTAACTTCCCCCTATTCCACTTCTCTAACTACCCCCTATTCCACTTCTCTAACTTCCCCCTAGCCTACTTCTCTAACTCGCCCCCCTCCCCCCGAGACGAATTGAGAGAGAGCCAACACAGCATTCATGTCACCTTGCCGATTGAAACACTGAAAGAATGTTGTGGTTTAGTTTGGATGTTGTCAAAAGCTGGTGATTTATTAGATATTAAGAGAGGCGCCCTGAGTTAATGGAATATCTAATACTGGTGCAGTGGAGGCTTTAATCTTGCATGAGTGCCGCAGCCTGTACGTTTATAAATCAGAAATCCTGAGCTGAGATATGTGGCAGCAATCACGAGTTACAATGAGTTGTCCTACCTCAAGGTGAGCTGGAATTTCCTTAGTGTTACTTCAAGGTATTACATCCATATGCACACTAAGGGAGGAAACTAGTTGTTTTTAGACACAACAGGATTTAACTAGTTCCTCAATTAGGGAGAACATTTGTAAGGCAACAGGTTTAATAGTTTATTTCGGAAAATGTGAAATTTATACCCAGGGTGTGATTAGTGAAATATTTCCGAGGGGGGGGGGATTCGGTTGGCAGGGGGAGGGATACAATGGACAAACAAACAAAAAATATTGGCACACCATGACCTAGTACTGTAGTATACCATTTAAAGGGCAAAGACAGGGATCTACAGTGCGCCCAAAAAAATCTCTATGGAAAATCTGCTGTCCATAACCACTGGCTGATAGAAGCTTGCTGAATACTTTGGCATGCTTAGTGTATCATTAGAACTCTGTAATCTCAGGCTGATGTCAAGTAATAGCCAAGAGGCTGCTACTTTGAGAACTCTGACAGAACAACCAAGACTCACCGTGAGGTTTCAGCTTGCTAGCAACGCTCCTCGCTTGGCTGTCTCGCTAGACAACAAATCTGAATGTAGTAAGTAGTTAATTTCCATTGGATAATTCTAATGAGGACTAATCACCATAGAATCACCATTGTTGCTCGACTGTGATGAGTACATGGAATTAGGACCGGACCCACTTCAGACTCCCACCTTCAGACAATATTTATCATTTATGAATGTCAGCTGGTTTAAAAAAAAAAGTAGGCTGTTCTCTTGATACATAATATTTCATCAGGGTGGGATAAAAAGCCATGTCGTATCCTGATTACGCCAAGTGTTTTGAATATTCCCTGGGTCACCAGGCTCCAACTCTGAAAACAAATCGATGCAGTTTTACCAAAACTTTTAATAAAGTGCAAAGAATAACAAACAGCTGAAAACCCGGCTCATGACCACAGAATGTTCTGTTCCCGGCAGCTCTTGGACTCTTGCTCAGTGGCTGCCTCGCTGGAGAAGAGTCCAAAGGTGTCGCAGCGATGCTGACACGTCTGAGGAGAGCATGAACGGATCTCACCGGATAAAAGGCGGATTAAATACCGGCATTGCCTGTGTTTAGAAAACAACAGGAAAACGATCCTCTCTTTCTTAATGACACAGCAAGACAGCCGGTCAGAACTGTCTCTGTTGTTTCAAAAGCTTTAGTCCATCCGGTACATTAATTAAAGAACAGAGGATGCAAATAAATGTTAAAATGTTAAAATGTTACGACTATCATATGCGGAAGAGAATATTCTTTTATTAGACCTCTGCAGTATGCACCGAAAGGAGTAGGCTCTTTTCTCTCTGGCTTCCCTTCAGTTTTCTAGTGTGTTATACATGGAGAGAATAAGCTATGATATCTCTGGGAATCCTAAAAGGTTCCCTGACATACGGTAACCCTTCTTATCTTACCTATCAAGGATAGATGCATCATCATAGGACTGAGTAATATCCCAGGTCGCACCCCTTAGGCATGGCAAGACTTTATCTCAGTGTGTCTGCCATCTTTTACGGTCCATAACCCTGGGCTGCATTGCTATACATGGCCACAAGGGGTCAATGTTCTGCCATGTACTCTTATTCGATTATATATCCAATTCTCTAGTAAAGGCCGATTTTGTAGCTTAAAGTTTTGCACTTTATGCATTTCAATAGCTTGATACTGAATCAATTAAAGCTTAGGTCCTTTGCTCTCAAAGGTACAACAGCAGTACATGATCTACACCCTAATGGTTTCAGGGCTACATCACAAGGGGATGGGTGGTGTCGGTTCTGTTACACCTCTACCAACTGCAAAATGGAAAGTGTGCCCCAATTTTGAGCCCCCGGTCTCTGGGTGGCAGCACGCTAGGCCCGCAGGGAGATCCACATCCCAGCCGAGAGGTTCATCTCTGGGCCCACTGAGTTAATGGAGCGGAGCTCCCGGGCCTTTCAGCACTGAGAAACAATGGCACGCATTCCCGCTGATTAAAAAACGGCTTCACTTCTGTGTTAGTCCCACTGACCTCATGATAGTGCGCTGAAAAGGATTCTTTATTTCCAGCTGAATAACCGGACAGAGAGACGGCCCCCTCACCCTGTTTATCACCTTTACTGCGTGACATATGCCAGTACAACGAGCTGTTTATTTACACTGGCAGATTTCAGGGGAACAGACCGTGCACCCAAGGAACAAGAAGGTGCCGTGAGGTGGATGGTGGGGGATGGTGGTTGAAGGAAGGGGCAAAAATAGGCCAGTTAAAAAGAGAGATGAGGGTAGGAGAGGGGCCCCCATAATGGCACTGGGGTTCTCCTTAACGAGCGTCATTAGAATGCGCGGGAGAACCAACGCATGGAAGCAAAGTGCCGTAGAGAACACCAGAGCTGCCAACAGGGAGTGTTCAAAAAAAAACTTCACTGTTGACCTTGCAAGAATTCTACCATCACAGTTCCTGAAATGTCCTAAGAAGAAAAAATAACTTTCACAGGACTGTATATCTCACATGGAGTAATCTGGGAATTCATCCCTACATGCCTATTGATACTCTCCTATTTTACGTTTTGAATTCTCTCCTACAGGGATATATTGGATTATATTGGATTTCCTTTCTTTAAGCAAGTGACAGTTTGGAAAAGGCCACCTCTTCCCGTCATTGCCCGCAGCCTCCACTTCTTTCAGAGACTCTCAGTGGCTGGCTGCCTCTGCCCTCTAGTGGCCAAGGAGAAGAAATTCAAAATATCAGTTCCGTTAACGAGCTTTCAGTTAAATTGTAAGAAGTTTCGTACGAAGGACACGGAACACTGACAATCATAACGGAAACCCTAATATTATGCATTACAATCACAACCATCTTCAGTAGCTGAGGTGGTCCTTCCCACATGCCCCAAACAGTAGTACGAGCCTGTCTGTGATACTCCACTACTTCGTCATTAAATGTCAGAGGCGTGAAACTCTCGTCCTTGACAGGAAGAATACCTATTTCCCTTAATTCCCCTTAAAAAGTCACTTTGATGTGCTGGTGTTCACCATGTGACTTTGGCGTTATGGCGTGATGACGTTCCGAAAAACCGGTTAGGGTTGTGGTTAGGCGTTATGACATTGTGAAAAACAGGTTAGGGTTAGGATTAGGGGTTGGTTTAGGGTTAGGTGTTACCTTGGCTTTTTGTAAAGTCTTCCCACTGATGGGGTCCCAAACACGTGAACATTTCAACAAAAAGAGGGTGTGCTCAAACTCACTGCATAAGCACATTCTTTACATAATTTAGTTTAAGATGGAGTGAAGGTAGTCTGGTTGAAGGGTGCTAATGGATCCAGCTCATAGGAAATTAGTTTTCCGTGATTGACATCCTGATTCTGTACCGATTCCCCAAGGGAACCTTTGTCTCGGGAGCAGAGTTTCTTGGCTAACGTGGTTCGGTATTGTCCTATAAAAAGAATCTATGCAAGTTTGATCGCAATAATAAAGGATGCAATTGAAAAGAAAAGAAGCATTTGAATAAATTCGGTGAAAATCAGCCCCTTCCACGTGTTCCCTGATGTAATCTGAATAGCGTCGTCGCACATAAATCACAATGAACGCATGCAGCCAAGCATGTTGCGGGAACATTAACGTGAATTGAAGTTCACTCTCTGGGGGACACAACGATACTCTAAAAAGCAGGAAGATAAATGTTCAAACAAACACGCAGGCCGTTCGGCTGTATCTGGAGAGAGTGTGAACATGATTAGCGCGTGAAAAATGCGGATCTTTCAAAGTGTTCAAAAACCGTTTCGCTTATTTATACCATGTAACGGGAGCAGGAAAATCAGTTCACACAGCGCTGTGGTCCCTGCGGACTTTTCTGGGTCTCCAAAATACTACTTACTTGCAGCATGTGGTTATCTAAATAATTTTGCCCGATAAAGACGGGGTTATGTAATTATGGGTCTTAATGGAACAGAACTGAATACCACAAAGATACCTCCTTTGGTGAACAAAGAACAAATTCAGCTTTTCTGATGGTCCAGTTTGCAGATTCCTGAATATTCTTCTCCGGTTCTTCTCCGGATTTCCTGGACACGGTCATGCCTTGCTCTGGGGGAGATTTCGGCAGGATGACCACTCCTGGGAAAATTCACTGCCTTCTACTCACACACAAGATCTGACCAAATTCAATTAGAAAAATTTGGAAACCTTGATGGGGCCAAATACTCTTTGGTGATACTGTGCATTCATTCAGCTCATGCTAAATCCACACTGTGATTTATGCTGATTACAAAGGAGCATTATACAAAAAACCTGGATGCCGTAATTTGAAATAAATTTTTTCTAAGAATTGTTGTCCCATCAAATTAAAATAGACATGTATAACTATTTGTCCTTTATACCATGTTATGTACCTTGTATCTGAGTGATAACTCTAAAATAACAACAAATCATGGTACCAAACTCCCAATGGTTGCCCCCCCAATTGCACAGTTGAGCTCATCTATCCATCTTGCATGGTGGAAGAATGTTTCCGGAAAGATCCAAAGCGTTAAATTCAGCTGATGACCAGACCCGGAGAGAAGGGAACGCTGGGCTCTCCGAGGGGTTCTTTGAAAAGGTCTGGTGGTGAAAAGAGAAAGAAAAAGACCCATAGAATTGTTCTGACCGGACAGGTGAAGGAGGTTCTTTGGCTTTGAAGCGGCAGGATGCAGATGTTTGAGGGCAAGAACATTGTTATCTTCAAAGAGCTTCTCTTTCCTTCTTCTCTCCCTCTCAGACAGTGTGGATCATCAGAGGGAACATCAAGGGGGTGTAGCCAGTCTCCTCCAAGGGCCCCCCTGGCTCTGCGCCTGTCAATCTGACATCAGTGTTGGGTCTTTTCCCACCTCCCCTTCTGTTCGAGTGAGGCAGGGCATAAAATCAACACAAAAAATAAAATTAATAAAAACCTGGAAAATGTCAGCTTAAACAAACTTTTTAATCTCTTTGCCAGAACGATTACATTTTGCGGTAGGCCAACTACTTGCCTGTCGGCATTCGATATTGGGCAATTGGGCGCAAACACCCGACACCCACAGCTTTGTTTCGGCCTCAACCCTTAAGTGTTTTAAGAGTCGTGACTCAGCTCACCTGGCTTTCCAAGGAAAGTGCTCTCTGAAACGTAACTCTAAAACCCGCAGGCTCTTGGCGACCGGATGTTGTAGATGTAGGAGAGGATGATAAAACCTGACGTTCTGTTCACACACATGACACACGATTTTTTCCTGTTACCATGTGTTCGAGTAGCTGTCCTATGAGATGAGTGTAAGACATGGGGTGTATTTGGCCCTGAGAGCAGCAATCTGCCACAGCACGTTCTTTCTTCTAGAAAGAGAATAGGACGTGTGCTTAAAACAACATCTGCCTCGACATGTTTGCTTCCAACGGTAAGAGTTCTCGCTCTGAT
Source organism: Hiodon alosoides (assembly GCA_025775065.1). Classification (NCBI taxonomy): domain Eukaryota; kingdom Metazoa; phylum Chordata; class Actinopteri; order Hiodontiformes; family Hiodontidae; genus Hiodon; species Hiodon alosoides. Next base: position 11,046 of record JAOYSI010001208.1, read on the forward strand.
TATTGGACCCCAGCTACATCGTAAAATGCATTTATTTATTTATGTGTTTGCAAGGGATTTTCCAAACATTTCCATATTTTGTTCTTCACATGCTGTATCCTTGGCGTAGCAGCAGATGGCGACAATTCACTGTTATCTGCAATTAATTAACCCCCGATGAAAGAAAAACGGGCACAGCACGTTGGGTTAAGACTGATGAGCTAAGAGCATTTCGTCTGATTGGCTAAATTCTATAACAGACCAACACTCCAGCATTACATTTCTCTATTCTAGGTAAGGGTAACTGTCTGTACTCAAATAAAGCATAGGAGGCTAATTTACAATAGAGTTTCGCAGTTAAATAACTGGAGTGTTCCCTCACTAAAGGGTTGTTTCCCTTTAATAACCCAGACTTCTGAGCAGATCCGCTAAATCTCGCGAGAGCGAATCCGTCGCGGTGCTTCATTAATCTTACAAAAGCGCGTAGAGTCCGACTCATAGAGCTGAATTTGGTAAGTACTTCCAGGAATTCTGCCCGTTTTCTTGGGGGAAAAAAAGAAACCCCTGCACAAAACGACTGTTTGCGTATTTCAATCACTTCAGTGCCGAAGTTAAGATTGTGTGAGAATGCCTGTGTCTATTTTGCATTTAGTTAATTCCACCCTTGAAAACAACATGAATGCAAGGAAGCTTTGGATATAATTTTTTTTTATTAAAATCATACAAACATTTTGTTGTCAGATATAAAAGAGCTACGAGGTTCTGCTGGCCCAGGCGAGCGTAACGCACTCCCTGCTACAGGGCCAGTTCTATCAGGACATTTTCGAGGGCTGGAGGATTCTGGCTATTAAAGTCACTGCTTTTCTTTCTGCGAGGCTTCTTCACGTCTCAACCAAACACTCTTAAAGGATAATGTCCTTACCTTACGTATAAAAACCAAGGCAATAAATGAAGTCAGGGGAAAAAGAAAAAAACCCAACATTTAAAAAAGATGCATTTTACATACCCAGCCACAGCAATTCTCAAACTGACAAGCAATCCCACATGTTTTTCCAAAATCGTATCGTATTTTTTTTCTTCTGGGCTTGCAAGACATCGTGTGTGTTTTAAAAAACTTAAGTCATGGAAGATTTGGCAGTGTTCCTCTTCTCCACAACCAGACAGATATAAGGCACCTTTTCACCGTTTTCTCTTCTTTTAAAGGTACGACCATAACATAACACATCGTCATCGACTTCGAGCAAACATATAAAATCACCGATAACACAACAAACATAATCACGTTTTTTTGTGATGAAGATTCAGATCCAGTCCAGATTTCTACCCCCACACTTATCCCAGTTCTGGTATCAAACGTCATCCCTGTCCGTTAAGATTCCCACAGCTTCTGAAAGTAAGGTTTTCAAAAATACTCCCAGTAATATGAACGAAACATCCGTTAATAACAGTTCTGTCTGAAAGCATGTAATATTGGAACACAACAGCACTTTTTTGTATGACCAAAACTAAACAAGTAGATATTTAATGCGTAATGCCAGGGGTTTAGGCACAAAGGAAAAACAGAGCTAAAACAGGAAAGGGTTCTGCAAGGTTTGTCACAACATGCAGCTAAACATCTGGACCATAACCTGACTTGTCTACTTTCTGGGGCCATAAACGGTGTGCTATGTATGCGAACCTAAGAGAGGTAACCCAACATCTGAAGTTATGAATGTCCATGTAGAATGTCAAGTCAATACGTCTTGAGGTGCCCAAAATAAAGCCCAAATTATGGACCGAAGGTGAGGATATATACACATTGGACTTTCACAAAAATTAAACAAAAAGTCTATGTACATCAAAGTACCTATACAGACGTAATTCAAGTCAACAAAACGCGTATTGACGACAAAATTATAACAGGGTTTGAAATGGTCACGCGTCTGGGACTTACCCATCAGTGGGAAGACTTTAAAAACCACTTGAACACTGACGAACGTAAAAGTTGTATTACACAACAATTGTCAGTATAAGGTATGCAGACATCAAATCAGATAAACGCGCCCTTGGGGGCAGTTGAATGTGATACACAAACCCGTTTTAGCCTGCAAACATTATGTCCTTTTAGCAGGTGTACATAAAGTTGTTATCTTCTCTATATATAGTACATTGGTAAGTGGATTACTGTACTTACTAATAGTGATCATGTATACATTTAAATTTATTTACTCCATGCATAAACGCCATTTATTTACGACAAAAATAGAGACCACACACAGAATACTGTTTGAAAATGATGTGTAGAAGACCGTGGCCTTGCCACGTCATTATCATAAAACAATACAAAAGAAGGGCTTCAAAAAATAGCCATCATTCCATAAAAGGAATACACAAGTATACCAAATCCCTGCTTCTCAAGGATGTAATGATTTAAAAAAGAATCTGTTTGATTTTCAGTTTGTGATTTTAAAACGGTCCTTTCCTGAACTTTGCCCACTGGACAGAACAGCTATTGCACGAGGGCCAGAAATTTGCTCTCCTCAGCGAGGGAGTTCAGGAGAGAGCTCATGTCACCGATGGCCATGTTGTTATGTCCAGTGGGCGCGCCGTGGAACGTCGCGGGGGCGCGAGGAGTGGTGAGCCGGGACGAGTTCCGGGAGATGTTCTGGAAGATACTGGGACTCATAACCCCTGAAACCAGGCTGTCCTGGTCGTACCCATCCTCCAGCATGTTTTCAAAGTCCAACGCCACATGGTCTGGGACGCCAGCGCTGCCGTCCACTGTGCTGGTCACCTGATCCACCCCTGGGGAGAGGACGGCAGAGCACTCCATCGTTGCCGGCCCCGTGGATATAGTCTCAAGTAGGCAGTGGCCCTCAGGATCAGGGAGGCAGGCTGAGTTGACTTCGATCGGCTCAAAGCAGAGTTGATGGTCTTCTAAAGTTTGGCTGAGGAAGCCTGAATGCAGTCTCATTTCAGAGCAGGGGTTTCCCTGGAGGTTGTCCACGGCTTCTAGCTTCAGTCGGGACACCTGGCCAGACAGGGAGCCGGTCTCCCAATTCCCGTTCCTCAAGTGCTGCTGTCGGCTCAAGGTGTTGTTGTTCTGCACGTTAAGACAGTGCTGCTGTCTGGTGGAACCGGGTGGTTGGTGGACAGTTGGCGTCTGGGAATGGGGTTCCGGAGCCTGGGAGAAGTCACCTGGACTGGCCCCGGGCAACAGCAAATTCTTGTTATTGTTATGCTGATTAGTGGAAGGGTTTTGCAGGAAGTTAGCTTGCATCCTACCCGCTGGCTGCTGGCCCGGACAGCCCGACCGCATCGTTCTCGAGAAGATGTGGGAAGAGTCGGGTAGGGAAAAGTTGGGCGGAACGTCCTTCTTCTGCATCTCCGTGTTCCCGAAGCCTGCCCTACACTGCTGTCGCTGTCCTGTCTTCATCACCTGCCTAAGCGGCACACCCATTCCCATTTCACTACAGCCCAGGTTGCTGTTTAAACCGATCATCTCCTGAATTTTCTGGAGATCATCTTGCTGTAGGTCAAGTCTGTCCTGAAGGGCCCTGGACATGTGGCAGGGTTGCTTCTGTTGCTGAACCATCATGTTGCCAAATATGCCAAAGGGACGACTGCCGGCGCTATGTTCCGAAGCTGGCCACCTCTCACGTCTCGACTCCTGTTTAGGCAGCGACCTGTCCGCACTGCCTGAACTCACCTCGTTCCACTGAATAGGCATGACGTCTTTACTGGAGTTCTCTCTTAATGCCTGATGGTCAGGACTCTGGTAGGGAAGGTTAAGCAGGGGCCCCTGCAGCTGACCGGCAGGAAGTTGGGGGTCTAGCGAGCAATCTACTGGGCCCTCCAGATGGTTGCACATTCCAACCTGGTCTTGGGAGCGAAGGTACTGCACCACGTCGTCTGGGAAGAGGTCCTCGTCACTCAAAATCACGCCACCGTCCCCTTCCTCCATGCCCAGGGCCTCCAGAGCCTGGTTTTCACTGATACTGGCTGGGCAGGGTGAGGGTAGGCCATGCCACAGGTTCCCATCGGAGTAGGCACAGTTCTGCTGGCTGAGGCTCTGTTCCCTCCCGGGGAAATTAAGACTGGGCCCCAGCGAGCCCAGGGGGTGCATGTTGTTCAGGCTGCTGAATCGCTGGACCCGGGGAAGGTTGAAGGACTCTGATGTTTGTGTTCGTACCGGCTCGCTGGCCCTCCTATTGCCATTTGCCGGGCCCCCCTGGTGGAAGAGAGCTTTGCACCTGTAGCCCATATACGCGCTATAGCTGCTGTTCCCATTGGTGGCAGCGTCGCTGCACCGCCGCGGAGCCACCAGTGGGGGCAGCGTGTGGTGGCCCCCCTCCTGGCAGTCTCCCATCATGGCCATGCGGGCCTTGAGGCTCATTGGCTCCAGGTTGGGCAATGGCGTGGGGGGCGGCCCCCCAGTCGCCGCCGCATACTTGGCCTTCAGCCGGTAGTGCTGCGCTGGGGTGAGACTGAACGCTGGCCCTCCCCTTTTCCAGGCCGCCCCGCCCTCTCCCCCGCTGCACTGGCTGGCCTCGCTGGAGCGGCGGGAGGCGTCGGTGGAGATGGGGTCGTAGGAGCCGGCCACGCTGAGGTTGTGGTGGAGGCGGTGGTGGGAGGCCTGGCTGGACCGGCGGCTGGAGAAGCACGGGGAGATGCCGGAGGAGCGCCGACTGGAGCTCAGGTAGGCGGAGCTGACCGCGCTGCCACCGCTGTCCCGCCTATCCTTCAGCAGGCACAGCATCGTCAACTCTGCGCTAGACGCCTCCGGCCGCGGTGGCAGCTGGGGCAGGGGTGCCCCCCCGTGACTACCCAGGCTATGGCAGGAGCCTGTCAGAGAGGATGGAGAGAACAACCGGCTAACTAGCAGGAATCAGGACAAGATCATTCTGAGGATAACCCACAAACGAAACGTCATCATCTAAGGATAACCGACACACAAAATATCATCTAAGGATAACTGACAAACAAAACATCAAAACAAACCTTACTCTCACCCCTTGACCTTATCTACGCCTGTAAGGGTAGCTGAATGACAGAAGTTAGTGGCTGTTACCGTTCCCGATGATGGGCGGCAGCCTGGGGCCTTTGGGGGGCGGCGTGGGAGAGAGCAGGCCCAGCCGGGGCGGGGCGGCGTTAACCTGCTTGAGCCTCTCCATCTTGACGTGCTCCATCCATCGCAGCGGACGGGCCACCTCGCAGCGGGCGTGCGACAGAGCCAGGGTGACGGAGGTGGCGGTGGACACGGTGGAGTCCATGATGGGGGCCGCCTCCTCCTCGTCCTCCTGCTCCCCCACCTCCTCCGGGGCGCCGGTCCCGCTCACAGCAGGCCGGATTCTACCGCCGGGATGGGGGCCGAGGCGGGGGTCACTGCTGCATGCAGACTGACAGCCAGGGCTTGGCTGAGACGCCTGGGGGAAGAGGCGAGACGGGACGGGGGCCGTCACAATCGAGGCTCACAGGCGAGACGGGACGGGGGCCGTCACCATCGAGGCTAACAAGGCGGTTTCGGAGAGAGGAACGGAGGCTATCAGAAACGCCCTCAGATGGAGGTATGAGTTCATATGGAGTAGCTATCATCTGTCCCCTAAAGAGCTGCCTGGGAGTGTACTGTACAGACAAGAGACACGATCAGCCACATCTCTTTCAATAACAGCTGATAACTAACTGATAACAAACTAAATGATTATTCTCAGGACAATGGAACTCACAAATGGGAAAAAAAGGTCAATGGAAAATAGTCATAATGAAAATCATTCGTTTACCAGGTGGAATAATGTTCATGGATATCTGAAAATGCATCTTAAACCTTGCATTTTAACGACAAGTGTAAAAATTCTCAGCAGATCGTGAACACAGAAGTAAATCGAACTGCAGAACTTCAGGACCCAATGCTATCAACGCAGAGAATGCCAAACTCAATTACAGGCATCTGAGAGGAGTTGGGGCTAAACTGTCCTTGTTCAAAACAACAGAGATGCAGATAAACTCGTTAGGTTGTTCAAAAACAATGGAGGGGCTTATTTAGGGTGGTTTAAAGAGGACTTCTGTTTGCATTGTTGGGTTCCTAATTGGTAAAAGATGCTGGATGGGTGTAGGAACATCTCCAGCACCGCATTCACACATCCTGCTTGCTTTCGGCTCGCTCTTCCAAAGTGCATTTAATAACCACAAGTGACTTACTTATTTCCCTACAAGTCAGGCGTCTAAACGCTTCCGAAAAACACGTGAATGAGGGGGGGTGTGAAGGTAGGGGTGGAATGAAGTCCAATGGCTTTGGAAGCTTTGAGCGATCGCTTCACAGAGATGCTAAGGTGGTGGTGGTGGTGGTGGTGGTGGTGGTG
>JAOYSI010001209.1:0-10861 GCA_025775065.1 Hiodon alosoides
CTCTCTCTCTCTCTCTCTCTCTCTCTCTCTCTCTCTCTCTCTCTCTCTCTCTCTCTCATCAGTCTCAATTTAGATACCCCTCTGCTCTCTATTTTTCTGTCTGTCTCTCTCGCCCACTCTCTCTGAATTTACCCTGTCTTACACATTGCTTGCTTCGATTGAAGTATGCGCTCATCCATCTTGTTTTCTGCTCATCACAAGGGCAAGGAGAGAGTCATGTTGTCGCAACTGAAAGGAGGATTGAATAAACTGACAACTGTGAATTAACCCCCTGCAGCTTCACCCTAGACTGTGTCCTATTCAATTATTATGACTGCAACCCTTTGAGTTCCTTACAGAATGGACATAAATAAGGACACTTGAAATTGGTTTTTCTTTTTTATTGTTGCAGTGAATGGGTGTTAAATTGGTGTATTTTTTTCCCCTGGCCCTACATGAATGGTTAAAGAAAATGTAAAAATTCTCCATGGGAATTCAGCTGTCGATGGAGAGGCGACTCCAACTAAAAGAGAGAGTGGCTTGAGGTGAGGGAGACATCGGGGAAGCCGAGTGGGGTAGAGACGTCACTAATTTTTCCACAGGATCCTAAAGTCCACTAGGCTTATGGAACAGGTGCTGAATGAGTTCAAGGCGTGCAACTTCTTTGGTAAACATCAGTTGAGTCAAACAAACATGCATGCTGATTCAGAGCTTGATCAAATGTGGGTTCAATGATAGCATTAGACCAGGGATCGATGTCCAGACTTCATTGGGGCTTAATGCTATAAGTAGGGCAGGTAGTGCTGGTTACCACAGGGCCAATAAAAGCCTTGCTAATTCCCACCTGCCCCCGCTCTACAGCTGTGCTCTCCTGGTCACAAAATTACATGATCAGATCATAGGGCTTAGTCTGCGTTCAGACAAGTGCCCACTGAACGGTTCAGCAGAGCCAAGTGGTCATCTTTGATCGTCAGTTTCAAGTTAAGGGCCGCAACACACACATAAAAGTCCATTTCTTGACCGCTGACTGTTTAGAGAGTCGGGAACAAGAGGATTTGTGCCTTTGGATGTTCTTTGGGGGTGCGCAGATAGTTCTTTATATTTCACAGATAATGGCAAAAGGCTCAAGTTCAATACATTCGTTTTTAATCTTGAAAGTTTAAAGATTAGACCTGCAAATTGCTCCTTAAACTGAAAGATATTAACGCGGCCGTTTCACAAATCCTGGCGATCTGCTGTGATCTTTTAGCCACGTCAGATCAGTTGCAGCTGATTGGTTCGTCATGCACTGCCATGATAGCCTAAATATTGTTCTTGGCAAATTAATCATTTACATGTTAATTCATTTGAATACAATACAACTTTAACAACGTAATCGCTTGGTGTCGTTTTATTTATTTATTTTTTCATTAACCACACTGCACAACTCTCAAATCTGCCGTTTTTTCCTATCTGAAAAACTTGCGTCATGCGCTTGATTCTTGATGCTCAACACGCGTGATATCATTTACCTCGATGCGGGTAGCGCAGTGTAAAAACGCCCGTCTCACACCAGGTCAAGAATGGTCTGAGTGCAGTGATTGCATGGCGGCGAGTGAGATCTAAACTAATGTCAACAGTCATCATGAAGAAAGTCAACGTTTTAATTGATCTAGAGGAATCTACATTTTCCACTCTGGTGAGTCAAATAGGATGAACGGCTAACAGTTGGCGGCGGACCGAGAAGGGTTGTTGATGAGAGTGGATGGCATAACGTGAGATCCATTTGAAAAGAGTTGGCATCCGGCTCTTTCTGAACAGATGGTGCTGTTTAAGAGGTTTCAGAGTGGAAACTGCGCACAGCCAGAGAGTGTAAACACACAGATAAATGCACCAAAAACTCCTAAATGGATCAAATCAGGAATGTAATATGAAGCATCTTCTATCCTTGCTCTTGAGAGCCACAATATCAGCGGATTTCTCTCTGAACTCATTATCTCCCCTCCCATGAGTTTTCCTACCTGACTGTTGCTGCAAATATTACCAATGGCCTTTTTGTCTGGCAACCTTTGACCCTGTTTATGCGACTGTTGTTCATGGCCAAATGTAAATGTTTATGTATATCAGCAACCGCTGAGCAATAGCAGTGAATACCTGTAGCAATAAAGCTCTGCAATTTTCAAGAAAAAATATTTAACAAACTGACCGGTAGTAAAGTCAACCCACATTATGTTGCATTTTACCAAAAGGTTCCCACATAAAAACAAACATTAACGTCTCCGTCCTCATTCCTGATTTTTTTTTGTCCATAGCAAACATCCTTCCATAACAACCATCTTGGTCTTTTGGTCTATTAAACGACGTTCATGAAAGAACGTCTGAACATCCAGATGCATCCCGATGTTAGTTCTATATTCTGTCACATAAACCGAGGAGCTGAAAAGAGGCAGAAGAACTGGAGACGACGTTATTTTACATTTTACAATCGATTGCTTTTCATATAGAAGCTCTCTAGTAAATTTAATTTCTTTGTTCTTAATGTGGCGAATCACATCACTCTTATCCTTTTGCAGGACCTAATTACAAGCACCATTAATTTAAATGCAATGGCCAGAATCTAAAAAGCATGTTCGCGCTGTTGCACTGTCTTGTACGAAAGATATATTATATAATGGTAGTTACCATAGTCAGCCAGTCTGAAGTGGGCAGGGCTGCAGACCTAGTGAAATTCCCCAAAGAAATATCTTCAGTATAAACAACATCAGTGAACCCTAACCTTCCCAGATCCCTGTTGTCTTCTCAGCATTGCCTTCAAGTGCTAACACCTCTTCCATTGGTCTTTTTCGGTGACCCCGAACGACCTCTTCCAGAGGTCCAACTTGAAAAGCCACTGACCCATGCATTGCCTAGAGCGGAGTGTTCCTTTGACCCCAAACCCCTGCTCTCCGCTGAGGGATGGGTCACCCGTGTGAAAAAGTCAGCGCCTGAGGCAGAGGTCCGTTCTGAGAGAGGATGGTGACGTTCACAGTCCGGTGGGTGTGCAGGGGTTTGTGACTGCACTGGTAGGTCTTTTTCTATGGGGCCCGGTGTGTCTGCACGCCCATAAACATGCTAGGACCTGGTCAACCAAAGCCTCTGTGCTCTTTTGCGGGAAGCCCAAGGCCCAGGTCATGTATAAAATTATCCTCTGAATGTCAAGCAAACAGATTTGCTGTTCCAGCACCCCCAGACTCCTCAGGGCACAATTACTGATGACTCCTCAGGGTTTTATTTTCAGGGTGGCTGACAGTCTGCTCCCCCCCCGGGTGTGTAACAGCCCCTCTTCGCCTCTCCAGGCAAGGTATAGCCCTGTTCTGCCGGATGGCGAATTGGAAAATCCCAGGCAATCGCTCCATTGAAATATTCAGTTATTGATTCACTTTTATTTTTTTCTATACCTGAGTCATCGTCTCACTTCATTCAGGCTTTCCTGCAAGCAGCGGGCTGGGTGACTCGCACCCGTGCGCGTATCTGAGCATTTTATTTATCTGTGCCTGAGTGACCGGCAGAGCCTGTCCGCTGTCACTCAGTCTAGGTGTGCAGAGGCTTGCTGGCAGATGGGAGCAGAATTACAGTGTCAGAGGCCCACAGATTGGCGTTGTGCGTCCGTCTCACCTCTGTAAACAGTCACCGGAGCCGTCACTTCACCCAGCTGGAGGCCTCATCCAATCTCTTTGCATGGGCTTAGTCACTGAGGGCTGTTCCTCTTTTTCTCTCTCTTTCTCTACCAGGAATCTGTAACGATTGTCTCCATTCATTTAAATTGAATTTACTTTAGGTTGCCTGAAATTTATTCATACTACCAAAGCTTACTATTTCTATGTGCAAAGTCCAAATATCTTGATGCAAATTTAAAAATTCTCAATGTTCAGTTTAGGCAAATACTCCCTATCCCTCTGTTTCTCTCTTACTTCCACACACGCACACGCACACAGGCTCCAGAACGCACGTTTCCTTGGCAATGTGGCAGTGATTAGCATTGGATGCTCAGCCCTCCTTCAAATACCCATTTAAAAACCCTGAATCGTTTTCATTCTTTGCAGTGGAAGAGGGACGCTGAAGCCCTCATGGACCAAAGTGGCATATTTGAATCTGCTTAATTTTACAGATTGTATAAATGGGCCATGCATTTTTAATGGGCTACTTTTTACCAAGGGGCCATGTAAATTTAGACAGCAGTAGAAATGAGAGGGTGGGGTGGGGGCAGGGGCTTTAAAAAATGCATGCTCCGGCCAGCACCAGGGCACGGCTCCTATAGCGAGGCTTCTAAAGGGAGTTTCAGCGCGGCGCTGAAGTGGAATACACCCGTGGATCTATGCGTCTTTAACAGGTGGCCTCATCCCATGGGATTCTGGGAAAGGCACGCTGCCTGCTCGACCTGCCTCCCTTTGGCCTCCGAGCATCTGGGCGATCGCTGCTCTGTCTACAGGGCTGCCCCAGCCTCTCCCAGCGCCACTCACTCTCTCCTGCCCAATTCCCTCGTTTCAGTACTCCCTTCTCTCTCATTTTCCCGTTTATCTGTCCTCTTCTCTCTCTTCCTCTCTGTCTTTCCTCTGTGCTGTAGAATTCAAGGCTTGAGGCTGTTGATGTGGGGCCCAGGGATTATCTATGTCAGCCTCAGGGTGGATGGATTCTGTCATGCGGCTCGATGTAGGATAGATGCGGTGCCTGGGTTGGCCTTGCTGTTGTTTTGGAAAGCGTTAGCAGGAAGTCCCCGTCCGGTGTGATGGAGTCTGTGGTTTTGAGTTTGGCCCCAGGACGGCAGCAGCCACTTTAATTAAAAAACCTTTGTAGAAGCCCTACTGTTTGAGTGCCACCGGTCAACAACAAGCATGTCTGACCATCGATGCGGCTGCACTGCTTATAAACAAGGCTACAAGGCTACCAAACAAATGGTGTGTAACGACACACAAGAACCCGCACCAACGCCCACACGCACCCTAAGACACACGCACACACACACACACAAGCACGCATCCCCACACAAATGGGCACAAATTCACAAATGAACTCTCTCTTTAAATACACACACACACACACACACACATGTGCACACAATTACGTTCACTCTGACACACAAACACACACACACACATCATCATCATCCTTAAGGCAGCTAGGAGAGCCAATTACCAGCAGCCTGGGGGAAGTGCGGTGAAAAGGGCTTGGCGCATCTGTTGCTGTGTTCCTTCTTTCTTTCTATGAGTTCAAGAAGTGTGACTGCAGGTTCCCTTACCCGAATGCAGACTGACAAACGGAGAGACAGAATGTGGAGAGTTCAATCGAGGTGTTTAGTGTGTGTTGTCAATTAGAGGGGAAGGTGGTTCACACACTGGACTAGTGTCCAGGACGCTGTTTCTGATTTGCTTCACACACAATCTCATACCACAAGGTTCATTCAGTGGTTTTGTAGAGTTTCTGTGTAAGTGTACAGCGGGTTCCTTGGACGTTATGGTCTTTGGCTGGGGTAAAAGGGAGGCAGGGGGTTCGAGTTAAAAAATTTTTTTTTTTTTAAACAATGTACTGTTGTGTGTAATATTTGTGTGCAGTTTGTTTACTTGCTTGCCTGACATTTTGCCTCTCAAAATCTTGAAAAAGAAATTAAATGCTGCCCCGATCGAGCCCTAGCAGGAAAGATAAGTGTTGCTGTCCTCCCCGCCCCCACCACCACCACCATCAAGAAGCAGGTGGAGGCTAGAGAGGAGAAGGACTTTCACACACTGCACAGGGCAGAAGCCTGATGTCTGAACAAAGCTGATGTGCCTCTCCCTTAGACAGACAGACAGACAGACAGACAGACGGACAGTCGCCAAGCGGGACGGATGTGACGGGAGAACGGTGACGGGGGTGACATTTCCCAACACAACGCAGATTCCTCCAGCTTCCTGCTGGAGTGTGCTCTCGTTTTCATTGGCCTAATTAGAAACAGCTCGGAGACACTCTGCGTTTCGGAGGGCCGGTTGGGTAGGAGCTTCCTCTCAGATCTCCAGAGCAAGCCGAGGTAATGGCGGTAAGGGTTTGGGCCACACGCTCGCTCCGAAAACAACAAAAACGCGACGGTGGCTTTGAAAGGTTTAGGTTGAACTAAATAGGTTTTGTACCCCGGGCTTTTTTATGCTGGGGAGGGGCTTTGATGTTCATGACAGCGGGCCTTTGTTGGTGCACATACAGGGTGACTCATTGACATTCTGCAACAACCACGCGCCACCCAAAGTGACACAGTGCACATACAGAAGGCTTTTACCACTGCTTTTCAACTAATCCTTTTCCCCTTTCGTGGTGTGCGTTACTGCAGTGGCCAGTTTCGTCGGTGGTCGCGGTTTGCTAGCTGCCCTTGGGCTGAGACGCTGGTTTGGCTGGCAGACGTGGGGGCTCTCGTATGACCTGCCTAAACAGAGTTCCGTTGAGATGAGGCCTTATTGCACTAGTAGGCAACAGGTCCTCCACCATCGCCGTGAACCAGGAGGCTGTGTGCACAAATTAACTGGATTCTGGGAAAGATGTGCAGACCGGGCTGCATTTATTCCGGACAGGTTCTGACAGGGAAACGGTCAGCAGTTGCCAAGAGACCGGTTTGTGGCGACTGGGCATGTGTCCCTGCTCCCGTTGCCGTGGAAATGGGTCATCCTCATGCCTTGCGGGAAGGCAAGCCCATTTCAGGGGTCCTGTGTGGGACACACCCACTGTTAATCACAGACCCATCTCTGTGATATCCCTTTGCACGCGCAAGTCAACTCCTGAGGGGACCAGCATAATCAAATGATTTGTTTTTACCTGCCTTCCCAAATCGTTCGGGGGAAGCGGATCCATAATTGAATTGTAAGCTCAGATGCCCGGGCTGTAGCGAGGGCAGCTGGGTCTATATCTCGGCAGGAGTCCAGGAGTCCAAAAAACCATGCAGCAAAACAAAGAAGCACGTATAATGAGACTCCGTGATCCGCCTCTCTGAACTGCAAGCCGGTGGCACAGGGGGGAACACAGGGATGGTTATGCTGATACAAGCAGGAAAGGATTATAATGAATATTGCAGTACGAAATACTGAGGCTCTTTATAGTGGCACGTGTCTTCCAGCAGATTTTAGTGGAGAGGGTTGTGAAACCGACTCTCAGAGGGCAGAGAAAGCACATAGAAGAGTAGTGGTACAGCCTTCTCTGTCAGACGAGTGGGAAAGTTTATCCTCAACAGGAGGCAGTACTTTGGTTCTAAGTAAGGTATACGAGGCTGAGATTTGGGAGAGGGGTTGAGGTGATTATGGGGGATGCAGTGTAGGTCTACTTCATCCAACATGGAAATATTATAATAAGTACTGGTTGCCTCCATAGCACAACACTGAACTCCAGAGCAGTGGTAAAAGTACAAAAAAACCCATGCCATGTCAATCTGACATTGATCTGTAGGTGGCCCAAAATAAGATTGTCTCTAGGCTGAGGGTCCAGAAAAGTAAAAGATGAGCACAATGAGCGATCCCTGCCAGGTCTCAAGCACAGACGTGTTCCGTCCTGCCAATCCTGCTGTGCGTGACTGAGAATGCGTCCTGTTGCTCTGGTCTGCTTGTGAAACACCTGGAGGTTGAATAATACATAGCTGTGGGAATACATATATATTTTAGTGTATGTGTGCGTGAATGCATGCGTATTTTTGTGTGTATGTGTGCATGCGCGCGTGCGTGAAGTAATCTTCTGCGGCCTTAATAATCATTCTATACACAGCGAATTCAAAACAAACCCAGATGTACAGCAGATCTCCACATGCTGCCCACGCTCCCATTGTTTGTGCGGGGATTCACGCCACTTTAGGAGTAATCTAATGAAGGGCCGAATACTCACCCCGTCGTGGTTGTTATTTACCAAGCCAGCTGAAGGATCATATCATGTTAATTCTCACTCTGTGCCATTCATTCATTTGAAAACAATGGCGTTTGGCCGAGGATCTAATTTGGTCAGCAAAATGGGTCTTGAAGAACAGATCCATGAGGCACATTGCTAGGAGCCCAAACAGACTATGAGGAACACAAAGTATCCTTTTCTTCAAATGTGTTTTTTTTTTTTCTCCCCCAGGTGGCTAAACATAGCTTCTCATTATAGCCCACCTGAGTCACGACTCCAGGCTGTTTGAGAGGACAGTCTCTCTGTAACCCTTTGTCACTGTCAGCCTGATTAACTCAGTCAGTGGCGTTTCGTGTCCACCGCTGACAAACAGCACGACCTCTGAGCCCCCTTTTTCGGCTGATGTTCACTTGGGTTGCTTCGCTTCATTTTGTGCTTGTTTTGTTCATGCGGTTAATCTGTCGTGAGGAGCCATGCATGTAGATTTTGAACCATTACCAGTCTCTATTCTGGGAACTTTAGACTTACACGTTCTTTACAATGTTGACTTCTCACAGACAACTGGAAACTTTGCCTGCTTCGGTAAGACCTTTATCTGGTTGCTGAAGTCGAAATCCCTGACTCAAAAATCTAATACATTGCTCTCAGAAACATGGTGCTGTTCGACACGCAATCGTGGACGCAGAAGTCCCCCAAAGCTTGGTTTTCAGCTGAAGGTGTTTGTTGCCTCCTGTTTATGTCAACTGGTTGGCTGGGTATCTTTGGCCATCTGTTCTGATTACAAAACCATGTCGAAATTGAAAGTAATTTGTTACAAAACAACATTTTTGAATATTTTTCCTTTTAAGTGAGAAACCGTATATGAAAATGTGTGTCCTAAACTGTAACTCTAGTTTCATTATGACATGACGAAGTTTAAGGTTCAGACTGACTGAATATATTACAATTGAAGATACCGCCTTTGTAGAGACTCCACATCCAACACAGCCCTAGTTTTTTGTGTCCTTCTTATACTCTTATGAACTAACTTTGCATTGGTTGTGGTTTTTAATACAGAAGACTGTTGTTTTGCGGTATGGTTTCTCATGGCACCAACCACAACACGGTGGGCCTTCAAATGGGTCTCGACTCGCAAGCAGAGTGGTAGTTTGACACCTAGCTCGCTCCTCACCCCCTTGTGGCTTGTCACGGTGTTGCAGGAAGGAAGGCTGAGCATATTCATCAGACCTGAGTGTTTGAGAACATTCCGGCTCAGCATTTGACACATGTGATGTGGTTAAAAGGCTGTCTCCAGTGGGTGCGGAGGCTGCATCAGGGATACACTTATCCCTACCCAAAGAAGTGCATTTATCTTGATACACTTCATCGGAGGCTGTATTGACGATTCGTTCACCTCGCTGGTGAGTCAGCGCTTTAATTCAGGGCTCTGTCAACAGCTAGCTCCGACTCCGGATCCTGGGTGGGAGGTTAAGCATTCTGCCACAGTCCACCGCCTGCAGCCTTGCTACCGGGGGTCCAGGATTGACGCCTGCGGCTGTTACTCCTGCGAGCCACAACCCCTCTTTTCTCTCCATGCAGGTGCTTTCCTCCCCGAGGGCCCAAAAGTATAATCTTCTTACAGTCTTAAACTTCCAGACGACATGCACCGTACCAGTTTCTCTGTTCAGCTTCCACTCTTTCTCCCTTTCATCAGCGGCAAGTGGTCCATTTGATTGCCTGGTGAATATTTTTAGGGCCGACTGTCAAAATATCTAACCGTGGATTAGAATAGACCTGAAGGGATTTGAGTGGCTTATTAAAAGCTTTCTTAATGCCGCAGATTGTGGCTTTGGACTGAGTGTTGAACCGCAGTGCAGCTTTTCCACAGAGCCGCCCACAACCAGGGACGATGGGCCAGATCTCTCCCCGTACCTATCCCGCAGGCTGATTGATTGATGCCGGCCGGGCGCCTCGAAGCCTCTTTAACAGCTCTGGGCCTCGGCACGTCGGAGCAGAAGCTGGCGATTTACTAGCTGGGAGGCAGGGGCTGATGGCTGGGACTCGTGGGCACTGGCAGCGCTTGGGGAGGGTGCCCTCTCTGGACCATCACCCCTACGGTTAGCTGTCGCTTTCTGCAGAGCAGGGAACAGCACACCTCCCTCATTAGAGCCCTTCTCCTCGCGCGCAGGTTCACAGAACTGAATTACCCTTTTAAAGAGCTGACAGAAGACAAACTCATTGCATTGGTTCTCTTTTTAAAGAGGTTTACCCTGATGCCTTAGACTTTACTGTTTTGCTTTGTCAGGACATAGATCAAGGGCCTGTTTATTCTAACGGCAAAGGCCCAAGCAGAGGCCGTAGTGTCGAGTGAATGAAGTGAGACAAAAAATTCTCTTAATCTATGCCTGCTGGGAACTCGTGTTTCATGTGCCCGTAAACTCCAAGCCTGTTGGCGAGCTTTGTGTTTAAAATGTAAATTTCAAGCTCGAAAAGAATGTCCAAAAATTGCGTCTTTTTCTTCCGTCTGAGGTTTCTTCCCCAGAGAGGCATTGGAGCATCAAACTGGGAGTCGCCATGGCAACAAACGCTTTGCCCCTGAGGACTAGGCATGTGGGAGCATTTGGAAAGATAAGTGATCTATGGTTTATCAACATAATGCACAATAATGAATATTGATACCTATAAGAACAATCCCACTTCTCAGGGCATGAGCTGAATTTGCAACGTCTCTTTTAAGCTCAGCTGTGCTATTGAGCTACCGGGTAAATTTGATTCCAGTTTAAGGTCGAATGGGCACCTACCAGTCACTGCAGGCGGCATTGATTGGTCCATTGGTTCAATTAAGACAAATAAATGAATGTGAGTACTGATGGAACACAAACTGGCTGAAATTCTAATTGTTGGGAAGAAGCATGGCCCATGCGATATACACTGTGACAGAAACTTATTTATAAAGAGAAAAAGGAGCGTGAACTTGTGAAGATTTTCCCCAGTAGCAGCACAAGGGGTTTTTATTTCAGCGACACATGGATACAGTGAAAATACTGCAAAGAGCCCC
>JAOYSI010001210.1:0-11399 GCA_025775065.1 Hiodon alosoides
CATACAGTACTATGTATAGGGGTACACAGATACTGACACGTACAGTACTATGTATAGGGATACACAGATACTGACACGTACAGTACTATGTATAGGGATACACAGATACTGACACGTACAGTACTATGTATAGGGATACACAGATACTGACACATACAGTACTATATATATACGGGTACACAGATACTGACACGTACAGTACTATGTATAGGGATACACAGATACTGACACATACTGACAGGTTAGTCTTTAGATAAGGTTAGCCGAAATGATTGCACCTTTTCGCCCAGTTGGTTGACAGGATCTCATCGACAGACGTGTACATCACGTGGCCACTGTAATGGAGGACTTGAATGTACGTGTACATCACGTGGCCACTGTAATGGAGGACTTGAATGTACGTGTACACGACTGAGGCCTTTTGCCGCTGTGTCTCAGTGTAGAATGGCCCGCAGCAGAGGATTGGCAGTCAGGTGCCAGTAAGTTCATGAAAGTTTTTGCTCACTATAATGTTGCTTTGCAAAACAACTCCTGAGGAAACATCACCTGCTGAAGCCTTTGATCTTTCTATGGTCAACTCACAGATATTATTCAAAGACTCTGTTTTGTGAAGTATTATGTTCCTCTGTGTTTATTGTGAATGGGTCAGTTATACTGTAATACTGGGGCTGGACTGGTGTAGACCCAGAAAACAATCGCCGTGTAATGTTAGAATATCCGTCTCGGGAGAACACACACTGTAATAACAGACCCTTCCTTATTCATTTTGAACGTTTGAAGGTTTGCCCTGGAACATGCTTCACAATGCAGTGCAGTGAGAGGAAAGCTTGAATAATGTGTGACTATAAAATCCCCCAAAACCATATGTTTTCCCCTTCCCACTGCTCACTGGGGATTTGATGGCATGTACTGAAAACTTTTACCCAAAAAATATGTACCGAGCAAATGACCTAAATGAATAGGTCAGACTTTACAGGGGCGTATCTCACACTAACCAGTAAATTGTGGGTTCTAATCCAAAGTGGAATCGCAACCCTTGAACACAGGGTTGTATTTTTACAGAAAGCATTCTTACATGTTTATCCAGAGACTGAAATATCAAATATCTATTAAAAACAGTTTATTTTTTTAGCATGTATGAATCTGGCTTCCTTGATTTAAAATAAAATGTGACCCACATAATAAATAATAACTAATAATGTATCCTTAATTTGCCTTCATTGCTTAAAGTTTTGATATTAAATTAAATATAACCAATTTAAATAAACTTTTCAATGTCGAGGTGTAGTGATAAATTTGCACTGCCAGTGTTTTAAAACTGTGTTATCGTATCTGATTCACAGTGTCACGATCAGTGTTATTAATTCGGCTTTCTTTCAAAGCGGCCATTTTCCACAGCAGGAACCCGAGCTTCCCTTTGACAATCAGAACCTTGTGTTGTCTTTACCACAGTTTTGCCATGTGGAGAACGGGATGTGTTTCTGTAGACTCAATAGAGGTACATCACATTACCTGTTTAATGGCAGGTAGCTGCCTCATGCTGATTAACTTCATTGTTCCCGGTTAATGAGACAGGGCCATTTGATCATGTGATGACTGACAACAAGCTGACTACTTAAATGCACTTTTTGTGTGTTTTGAAATATTCATACAGTTACAGTCCCTCGTCAGATAGTCCCTCGTCAGATAGTGCCTCGTCAGATAGTCCCTCGTCAGACAGTCCCTCGTCAGACAGTCCCTCGTCAGATAGTCCCTCGGCAGGGGTGACCCCGGTAACTGTTGTTATCGATAGTGCGGGCGCGATGAAACTGTTTACCTTACAGTTTCAAACATTCCTCCCCCCTGTGTTAAATAAATTACAGCGTGAAGAATCTTGCCTATCTCTTTTGTAAGGCAGTTGTATCTTGTTACTAAGTAGATTAACCTTTTCTTGTTATAATCTTATTTTCAAACACTATGAGTTACAGTGCAAAATCTAATAATTACTTTTTTTTTTTAAGTCTAATACCGGTTTCTACAAATTTCTGACCTTATTGTGGAGTTAAACTCCAGTCCTCATTCAACGCAGCGAGCTAGGTTTTGTCCCAACTAAGATGTAGCATGAAAACCAGAAGCCAGGACCAGAGTTTAGGACTGACCTGTGATTTACACCTGAAACCAGGTGATATTATTTATAATCAATTAAGGGGTGTGTAAAACTAAACTTCAGGACCCTGTGTAGAATTTCTGCTCGAGGCCGCTGCATGCCGTGGTTCGGCTGTAAGATTGTGATAAATCTCTTTACACGGATTCGACAGCATGGTGTCTCCATCTTAACTCTGAGCACCACTGCTCATGTTGGCTTTGGCTAGAAATAATGAAGTTTAACTCAATGATGGTGTGAATATGAGAGTTATCTGAGCCATGTGCGTAATGCAAACAAAGAGTAATGCTTCTTCAATTAAGATTTTGCAGAAAATGTTTTGAACAATCAAATCTTTTCTTGCAATTCAGTTAACCATGAAGCCAACCCACTTAGATTTTAGATGTTTTCAATATTTTATAGGGAAATTACGCAGAAAAAAGATACTAAACATTTATTTACTATAATTAAATAGCTTGGACGACAAATGTAATTAAATTATGCTTGGACGACAAATGTCCTATCCTGTCCAGAAGGTAGTGGTTAGTAGAAGTGGTTCATTGCAAATTTCATATAGCGGTCAAGTGGGATTATCTCAAGCTCACAAGAACTACTCCCATCGATCAAAATGTAAGTTTAAAAAAAGTTATATTTACAGAAAAAAGATAAACTGCGCGTTACGATATAGATACAAGTATTTTTATTATAACTGCTTATACAATTTAGTACAGGAATTTGTGGTTCATAAAAAAATAAAAAATAAGCAACAACTTGTATTTAGATGTTCAAAGAATTCTACCATGTTTTTCATTTGTCTTTTACGAATTAGGAGTATGACAAAAATAACGAATTAACGTGTGTGCCCGTGAGGCCCGGACACTTACTGTTTCCGAGGATGGTTACTTCTGATCACGTCTTGCGTCCGGGTCTCAGATATATACATTGATATTGATGACCAGGCAGTCCTGGGTCATTTTAACGTTCTGAAAGGATTTTGTTCATTTAGGTAGTCCTAGGATTTGATGAGTAATGATTTCACTGCTAATGAGAACTCACAAAGACTGCGTTTTTTTGTTTTTTTTTTACATGTTTTTTGGGGGATAATTTTATTTATTTATGTTTACGATAATGAAACATGCATTATGCAGAAAGTCTAAACCAACTAACAGAGGAAATCCTGCTGGTCGTAAAGATACCAATGAAATATTAGATGATTGGCTGTGTCGCCATCTAGTGACGAATTTATAGACCTTCCATTCATTTTTTTTCTCTTATGAATAATAGGGCACCATTTTCCTCATACGCCCAAAGGTCTTTTGATCCCTTGTTTAATTAGACTACTTATACTACGGTATAAAAACGTATACCGACTAAATATATGTATATATAAGATATATACGTTGTTAGAATTATTGATTGCTTGTTATCTGGTTATATTAAGCCCGCGCCGTTAGGTTTTCCGTTTCCGCTCCTTTTTTGTGTTATAGAGCTATTTTATATTTTCTCCTTTATTATTTTCCCCACTCTCAGCCGGTTTATTCTGCCTGTAATGAGAAAATATGTTGCCTGCAGGTTTGACTGCAGTTTTGGAGTGTCTTGAGTTTGACCGGTCTTCAGGAACTTTCATTTAAGCCACTTCAGTCGATACAAAAGTCATATGACTAATGACAAAAGTCATAACTTGGTAGTTATTCGTAAATTCGAATAATTTCCGGTTTATTTTAAGAAAAACTGATTACTATTTTTTATATATACCAAATGTGTAGCGTTATTACGAAATCATATTTTTGAGCTCTTAAGAAATGTATGCGTTATTATAATAATGGCATTTTTAAGCTATGTCTTCTTTATTGGGAAATAATTACTTATTTGCGAAATAGATTCTGAATGTGAAATAATCTTTTATCGTGGATGGACGTGGGAAGTCGTTTATTTTAAATCGTTCAAAATATAATACAAACAACACACATTAATTTAGCCATTCTTCAGTTGCGGTTAAGAAGTTCTATTTACCTGTGAACAACCCAACACTAAAGAGTAGTCTAATATTGTAAGTCAAGTACAAAAAACGTTTTGATATGGCTTCTTAAATAAAGTCTTTACATTTCCGTTGTTTTGTCTGTGTCTTATTGGCGTTCAAGGTAAATCCGTGACTTCACAATTAGAACACATCTCGAGAATGACCGCTAGAGATCGCTCACGTTCTATATAAAACATGTTGCAACGCTATTGGATTATCTCGGCTCTGCACTTGAATTTAGAACGCTTGGATCGGTGCTCGCAATCTTTTAAAACATGCTTTATGTCACTAGGGTGCGAGGATAAAAACAAAGATCTCTCGGGGATTCATTTACATTACACTGATAGGAAATTGCATATTACTTCTGTTCAAAAAAGGTCACGTGTAAAATGGTTGTATTAGAGACTTTTCGCTAAGTCGAGTCGTTTGTAAGAATTCTTCACCGTGTTGGTGGACGAACATAGCATAACTGCTTATTGTTATTTCTAAAATGTAATTTTACATAATTTTAGAATCAAAATTTTTGTGCTTCTATAATAAATGTAGAAATGTTTGATTTAAAAGTAAATTGGAACTCATCGAAATAAAAAAGATTAAAAAACTGATCTGTAAGGACTTAAGAAATGAGACGTGCAGAAACGTTTAATTAATGCACTTTTATCGGTGTGATAATGGGAAGTCTAAATTATAGACGTAAAATTAGTGCTTATGTATGTTTCTTAAATATTGAAATATTAAAAATATGGTTTAATATTACTGCCGTACCCATATGATATAATGCACACACAGAGATGGGTTTATAAGCATAAAAAACAAAATCGAATGTTATAAAACACATTTCACATACATGCAATTACTCTTAGCATAAAATACATTTGTAAACATTTCTAAATACAAGCATCATATTTAATGTGTGGAAAATATATTTTAAAATTCACATTTTAACATGATTTTTTTTTTTTTTTTTAAAGAGAGATTTGAAATGGACACTTTTACCTTAAGACATGGGAATATCATTAAGACAATATGTGATTTGATAATGATAAAAATGCGGTAAACACATTTACCACATGCACACCTTGTGGAGGATATGAACAGATTTGAACAGGGTGTTGCAGAGTTTAATCATTTTCTGCATGTTGCCTACATCATAACATCAAGGATTTAACCTGTATAATGTCTCTATAGGTAGCTTGTAGCTCAGAGGTAGGTAAACTGTTTGCATTAAAAATGTAACTCCAGAATCTCCTTCCAGTCCTGGTAATTTCTGATTTCCATGACTATTTCTTTAGGTTACTATTGCCAGCTACCTCAAAGAGAGAAAAAAAGGAATAGATTAAGTAAATGTATTTAGCCTCATATAGGATGATCTTCTGTGTAAATAAAGTACATGTTACACCCAACCTTTTAGCACAGTCAAAATGTCTGTATGGAGATGGGCTGGTATTGTTGAAGATACATTAAATGAAAACTATAAACTTTTTATTTTTATTTTTAATATACATTTTTGGCCATGTATCAGTAAATTGCTATGATAACTTCGCAATTTTTAAAAACGTTTATCTAAATTACTGTGTAATTGTAATTTAAACAAAGTGAGGTTACGACTTTGGTGATTTATTTCCAGATTGCGCTGAAGCTGTACACATGCTAGACGTTTAATTTGTGTGTAAAAGCTCAGCTGTTTTCTGTCTGAATGTGTGGCTGAGTTGTTCACACAGACATGTTCGTGAGTGGTGATGGTATAGGCCTCGTGCACCCTCGTGCTCTTTGTCACAGCAGAACGTGCTCGTGCAGAATGTGCTCGTGCAGAATGTGCTCGTGCAGAACGAGCTCGTGCAGAACGTGTTCGGTGCAGCTGAGCAAATACGAAAGCCTGAGGTCACTGCTGCTCGTTGGCAAGACCATTGTAATTAGGCACTCAGTAAACAGGGAGGCTGCAATGCGAGTAATATGATCGCAGATTATCCCTGAAATTACACGAATACAGCAGAAAATCCACTGCAGGGAGAATTTCCAGAGTGTTGACCATACTGACTATGTGGCGTTAGCATAGTTTTGTTATGGCGCTTCTGAAGATGTAATAATAATGTCATATGCAGTTTGGGGCGTAATGTCAAAATGAAAATAACCTAGCTTTTAAATTATCTACTCTCCTCTGTCCATAGAGGTATAATCAGGATAACTCTCCATTTCTCCGATCATGTTGCATTCGTATTTTTTTTACATACGCCTCTATTTAAAATTATACCAGAATCAGCAAAACCTATAAGGGGAAATAAATGTAGAAGACAATATATTCAGCGTTTAATAAATAGTAGGAAAACTCTAGCTACAGTTATAGTCCTCTCCCTCAATGTGAGTATTGGCTCTTTTTAAAATGTATTTTCCCTAGTGGGCCTTCTCCAAGCTTACTCTGAGAAAAGTTACTTCTCTTGCTTTTGCACAGAAGCCAGTAACTGATCGCTGAATCAAGCCTCAAACATTGGGTTTTAGCTAAATACCTTCTGCGAGTATATGAAGATGTCAAAGGCAATGACTGGATGCTAAGCTACGGATGCTGATGAAACCTTAATCATGCACCCAGCAGGTTGTGGGGTCTCTCTCCGAGAGTAATAGCAGCAGGTCTGTGATGCCTCTAAATGAATACTTCCCAGCATTTATAAATTCATCTCTTTTCTCTCCTGCAAGTACTCTTGCTTTGTGTTTTCTTGTTGTTTAGTTGAGTCTGGTGAAGCTTTGACAAGACGCCAACATGGCATAAGGAACTCGCATAAGTTAGCCATTGTTGTTGTTGGGTTTTTTTTCAAGACAGAATGGGTACAAAAGTTAGACCCCAAACAGAGTTCTGCATTGAAAGAGAACTACTTTTCGAAAAAATCGCTCTACAGATCATGTTTTGCGGGAGACTGTACTGTCAAGGTAGCATATTTTTGCCAATGGTTATCTGACTGATCTTTGCTACTGTAAAGAGAAGGCCTGTTTTAAAAGGAAACCCTTGTCACAAACACAAACAATGCCTCAAATGGAAGCCACATGGTGCTTTTTATGCCAAGCGCTTTATAAAAGACTGAATCAGAGTGTTTTGTTTGGTGGTTCTGCGCACACAAAATTACTTGCTATTAGAAATTTACTTTTTGGTGTTTTTGTCCCCTCTGCTCTAAAACCTGTGCATAAATATATATAAAAAAGCCCATGAAAACAGGAAATGGGTCATAATTCTGGCAGTCCAATTCTTTTTAAGCCATTACACTTTATTAAATTACCTCTTTCCTCCTGTTTACTCCCACTCCCCCCTTTCCTCCTGTTTACTCCCACTCCCCCCTTTCCTCCTGTTTACTCCCACTCCCCCCTTTCCCCTGTTTACTCCCACTCCCCCCTTTCCTCCTGTTTACTCCCACTCCCCCCTTTCCTCCCGTTTACTCCCACTCCCCCCTTTCCTCCTGTTTACTCCCACTCCCCCCTTTCCCGCCTTTCCGCTGTTTAGTGATCTGCAGCTAGTTGAACTCCTTTTTAAAAGGAACCCCCCTGCACCATTTAGTCAGCTAATTTGTTAGTGGGATATCTGAGGGTCTGGGCGGGCAGTGACACTGAGAAGAAAGCGAGGGGGCCGAAGTTAAGCTGTTGTTTTTTTGCCACAGATTGTGAGTCCCAGTGGCCTTGCCTCTGCCAGCACCTAACTGGCAGAGAGGGGTATTGGGCGGGCCACCAGGCCTATTGAGTAATGTCGGGGAAATTAGCATGGCAGCACAGCGGGCCCTGAACTTTGACGTTGCCATGACAGTGTGGGTCGCGCTGCTCCTTTTTTCTCCTGCCGGTTTAAATGTTTTATTGAACACTGGATGGACAGGTGTTCAAATGTCTGCCGCCTAGTCACCTTCAAACCAGCTTTCAGTCCATTGATTTGCAGGGGACACACATTTTGGCAAATCCAATCATCTGAAGCAAAACCAGAGAAAAGGAGGCTGGCCGGAAAGTTTAGAGTGGTCTAAACTACTGATATTGCTGTAGTCTTAGTGTACGCATACTAAAGTTGAATAATTATTGATTTTCAACCTGCACATTTATTCCACCCCCCCCTCTCCCCTCTCTAATGGTCTTTGATTTCCTAAAGATATCAACAAAGCCAGGTCCACGGAAATGTCAGTATAAAGAAGATTGACCATAATACCAAACCATCAACATTAATTTAAATGTTTAGTGCATCGCTTAAGCTATCGTTCGTGAGATAACGAAGTACCTATGTTTCTGGCGTATGAGTGCATTACCGTGGATATTCAATCAGTGTAATGGTCAGAGTCGCACAGGGCATTTATATTGATTTTAGAAATGTATACCGTTTGCATTACTGAAAAGGAAATTGAGTCCTATTTCCTAGTCGCCACTGTCTTTTCCTCATTGGAAACTGAGAGACGCAGGTCGCGGGATGAATAGAAATGCGCCATGCTCCCACGTTGATTTTGATGGATGTTTTGTGTGTGTACTAAACTGGAGTACACCATCACCGCTAAGTTAGCACGACTTTTAAAAATTACAATTATTTTCATACAGGTTTTAATTGCTCATAAAATACATACAATTTCCATCATTGGTAATACGTACAGTTGAACATTTTAATGACGTAGCTGTAAAAACGATCAAAAATACATACAATTTCCATCATTGGTAATACGTACAGTTGAACATTTTAATGACGTGGCTGTAAAAATGATCAAAAATACATACAATTTCCATCATTGGTAATACGTACAGTTGAACATTTTAATGACGTGGCTGTAAAAATGATCAAAAATACATACTTACGATATAATTTAGTGCTTCATATTCATTGACAGTCAAATTTTTCATCATGCCCCGCCCCCATAAAGCTAGTGTATAGCAGTGGTGGAGTGACTGTTACTTCCCCTGAAGTCTGTTATTTGCTTGTCATACCATGATCGCAGCTTGCTAACCATTGTGACAGATTAAGAACATCTTATAGCTCACAGTATTCTGAAGAGGCCTGACAGAGCTGAAGTTCACAATTTATTCAAGTCCTTTCATCTGCATTTTACACACTGTGGTAGAAACAAAAAGGTTTCTTTTCTTCTTGGGCTGATATTGAACGATTCTTATAAATATCCCGAGTTGTTTAAATAAAAATAATTTCATTTTAAATACTTTTTGACGCATTTAGAATGATGTATGGTTGAATTAACAGGTGAGTTAACTTCGTAGCACTTGTTGTCGTACCCTCCATTAGGCCAGTTAATGAGCCTCTCCCCGTTTGTAGTATGTGGACCCATTTTAAACCTCGCTCTCTCTATCCTGCAGCGGCATTAATTATGGTTGCCTCTGCTTATGTCGTTTTTTCTTATTTTAATTTTAATCTGGGACTTGGAGGGGGTTTCAGAGTGAGATAAAAACCCTCACACTAATCACACCAACAGTCCCCACATTGTACACATTCCACCCAAAAACAAGCGCAGCAATTGCACCATATTCTGTTCCAGGACAAAAGCGCATTGACTGTTTGCTTCGAAATGAAGACTTTGAAATAGGAATTGGGCTGCAGCAATATGGCTTTCATTGAGATAATTAAGATAATTAAGATAATGAAACACTGTGGCCTCCACTCCAGATTACCTGTCTGATGCATGGAGTTGTAGACAAAACCACAGTGCTTTGTGGAAGTTACTGGCCTTGTGCTTTCTTTGTGCCCGGTCAAAAGGCCCGATTACCTATTCACCAACAGCTCCTAAAGAATCTGATTGGTTTAATGGAAAATAGTTGGCTGTACGCTTTTGTAATTGGACGTCGTAAATCTGAAGAGCATGTGGCAGGGGGATAAAGGGGCGTTTTTTTCCCCCTTCCCTCCCGCTCCACACAGGCCGTATATTCCGCAGCCAATGAAAAGGGAAGTGAAGGGCCAATTTATACGTTACACTGGGAGATGCATGGCCACTGCCCTGCACATCGATTGGCTTCTCCGCGGCTCCTATTCTTGACCAGGAAATAGACATCCAGCGCGCTATAATGCGTGCTTCCCCTTATCAAGATCCCTCATGCACCTGATGCCGTCAGGAGCCATTAACCTTGCCTTTTTATCTCGACGCTGGTGATTAGCACAAAGCCTTTAAAGTCCTATTGATGGGGCTGGAGAATAGGGGTGCATGGAGTTATCGGGGGTGAGGGAGCGATCTGCTGAGTTTGTGATGCAGGCCGATAGCATTATGGGACAGGGTGTGAAATTGCTAATTCGTCATTTCTTTCAGGAGGTAGTCAATGAGGTGACACTAATGAATGTAAAGTGTAATTGTGGCACACTTCGCTACAAGTTTAGCTTGTCTTTTTTTTTTCTTTTCTTCCCCCTTTTAGTGCCGCTATCTGATTGTGCAGTTACAGTGTATGATGGTGATGTTGCAACTTAATCCCAGCACAATTTATCTTGGCCCTTAAACAATGTCTTTTGGGTAAACCTGGTGCACGTTTGTTGGCAGCATTCCGCTAATGATATCAAGAAAATAACACAGCTGCTTTTTTAAATGAAAAATAAAAAGGTGACGCATAAATGTGTGAATTAAGTAGTTATAACTAGGTTATTAACTAGGTTATTAACTAGGTTATAACTGTCGCACCTCATGCTTTCCTGCTACCATGCCGTTCAGTCCCACTCTTGTGTGAATGAAGTAGTTATAACTAGGTTATTAACTAGATTATAACTGTCGCACCTCATGCTTTCCTGCTACCATGCCGTTCAGTCCCACTCTTGTGTGAATATTCAATGGTCAGCTGAAGCTTTCTTTTCCTTCTTCAAAGGTTGACCAGGGATAGAAGAAATTTTAAAAAAATCAGACGGCCATCTTACTGCGGACGGCACGCCGGTACGAAAACGATAATTTAAAGAATTTAAATGAGAATTAACCGACGGCCGTTGAAAATGAGATAAGCTGACCCGGCTATGAGTGACAGTTGTATGTTCATTCTAAATGGAGATTACACCCTCATCCTCGAGAAGCTGCCGCAGGGAATCCATAATAGCCCGTACTTCTGAAAGAGGTCGATGTTACTCGCTCTGAAGTTTTCCTCCGCATCGCGGTCGTTCCTGGCTACTGCAAATGTGTAACTAATGAAATATTATCCTGAAAAAAAAGGGCCAGAGAAGGCCGTACGCAATGCTGCTTAACACTTTCAGATGCAGGTACGCAATGCTGCTTAACACTTTCAGATGCAGGTACGCAATGCTGCTTAACACTTTCAGATGCAGGTACGCAATGC
>JAOYSI010001211.1:0-13137 GCA_025775065.1 Hiodon alosoides
CCGCTCCGCCGCCTGCCCTTCCCACCCCTCTCCCTCTGCTCCCCCCCCTCTCCTTCTCTATCTCCCTCTCGCTCTCTCCCTCTCGCTCTCTCTCCCTCTCTCACCCCTCTCTCTCTCCCTCTCCCCTCTCTCCCCTCTCTCTCCCCTCTCTCTCCCCCACTAAATAACACCGTACTTGCGCTTGGTCAGTCCCTCTCGAATGGCAAAAGGAATACAAAATGTCCATAAAACCAGCCTCATTGAAGAACATTTACCATACAGAGTAAAGGCTAGGAAAAACAATAGAATATGCAAAGGGAATAAGGAATTTGTTTCCTTTTTTAAAAAGCATTATGACTGAAATTAAGTGATCTTTTCAAGTGAAAAGTTTTTTTTAAGGACAGTACAAAGATTTGTTACATAAACTCTATATGAGGACATGATGGTCGGCCACTGAATGGCAGGAGTAAAATATTGCCCTCACTACACCTTTTAGGGACACTGAAAGCACAGCTTCTGTTTCTTGCCATTGGAAATGACGGCTGCAGTGATAAACACCAGATATACTTATTGATTCCCTCATTCCAACACAGCCTTTAGACAGGTCTCAAAAGCTTAGTTCTGTGGGACTCTGAAATGAGGTCTCAGATTGCTATCACCTGGCAAAGATGAAAAAAAAAACAACAAAACCACCAGAACAGGCTTCAAAGAGACCCTGCCGACACCCAGTTGTCACAACCAAGTCTCCCTTCACCTCTACACAAGCCTTTAGCATGTCTGCTGGTGGCCATTATTCACTGGCACAAGGAATATCGAGTGAGGAATTCATAACGGCCAACAGTTTAATTCACGGAGTGAGTTACCCCCGACAGATGACAGACGGTGACCCGTAGAGCACGAGAAGGAGAGGGCCGCTTAACGGGGAAGGAAATTAAGATTACAAAAACAGAGAGTGGTCAAAGAGAAAGGCGGCGGGGTTCATAAAGGTAAAGCATTCAAACCAGACTAAGATACAGCTCATTAATCCATAACTTTGACTAAAAAACCTGCATGTGTCACTTAGATTGGTACTTATACAGTGTTAAATAATACAATTATTTAGAAAGAATCTTGGGTCATTAACATAACCGTGGTTGCCTGAAATAAAGACATTAACCGTCACTTATGGGTTATTTCCCTCAAGAACCCAGAAATATCTGAACAGTTATGCCAAATCCAATCTGAAATTGTGCGTCATAAATCTTTTGTGTATTTTTGTTCGAGCCACTGCAGCACTGATGGTAATTACTTTGATCTCAGGGAACCATGGTTATGATAACAACCCAACATTCACTTTCAAAAACAAAATAGAACCATCACTAATGGGTAGGTATACCCAATCTGACATGAGGACAGCCTTATGGCTCACAAGCTGAGTGACATCACACGTATGACAGTCAGTCCTGTTCAGTGGTCATTGGGAGGTGGAGGGATCAGCTCCAGAGGCCACCCTCAACACTCCTAAATCCAGAGTGCTGCGCGTCCTAAAGGTTTAGCTGGTAGAGCTCAACTAAACTTGCTTAGACAGGGGCCTGTCCCCATGACTGAGACAAACAGCTGTTTGGACTGGCGTACGCTCCACAGTCAGAACGCAACCCACTTGTGAACATACTGGCAAAAAATTGGAGGCTGCCCTAGCATTCTGTAGAGCGTCGATCATCCTCTCAGAACGGTCCAGATGGCCTAACCAGAGCGGTTCAGGGGCCAGATCCTCAGCTGGTGGACAGGTTGTGGTGCCTGACTGTGAAGGTCACAGTAAAGTCCGCACAGGAGCTGCATCAGAAATGAGGATTAAGTACTCCTGGGCCAGCGCAGATTCCTCAGCCAGACTCTTGACCATTCCTGCCCGACCTCACCCAGACAACAACCGGAGCAACGCTAACTGCCGGAACGCGTTAAGGGGGCACCCTGGCTCATTTTGCGCATCCACGCCCATACACCCTGCATCTGAGAGGGGACAGTGCGTCATTCCCTGGGAGCCAAGAAGATCCATATGTGCCGTCCCGAACTTGTCGAAGACGAGGCTCACAACCTGCGGGTTCAGCCCCCATTTGGTGCTGACTGGGGCTCTCCTTGACAGGAGATCTGTGGTTGCTTTCATTACTCCTGGCAGATGAATTGCCCAGAGCGAGAGGATTGGGTGGCACCATTGTGTTGTCCGCCTGGACAAGCACGTGTATCCCCTTGATCTCTTTTGAAAAGGACTGCAGGCTCAAAAGGACTGTCTGCAGCTCCAGAGGCCCCCACCATACAACCTGCTCACCCTGTGAATTCAAGATCCCGCCCTAACCGTAGTCGGGGGCGTCCACAGGGGTCACTTATCTTCTGGTCGCCATACCCAGTCACATATTTTGACTCCCTTGAGCCTCAGGGACCAGAATTGCAACCAGGTGTGGTGCTGGAGAGAGGCCTTGGAAAAGGACATCCTGCAAATCCGCCGTTGCAAACCATTGGCCACGGATGGTCGGATGGGTGACGGATACCTTAATGTCAACAGCTAGAACCTCTTGTGGATCAGATAAAGGCCAGGCGCTGACACCAAGAGCGCCATTGTGTCCTTTTTTGACCTCTTAGCCACCTTGAAGCGCTGCAAAAGATCGTCCACCGCTGGGTCAAAAGTAAAGCCTAGCATGACAGGCTCTTCCATGAAGACAGTCTTGTTGACGTCTGAAAGCTTTGTCTGAGACAAGCAAAGCTGATGGCTGAGAAACTGTGTGGGAGGGACCCATTGTGTCAGCACTGTGTAGCTGGTAAATAAATTCTCTATCTTTTGTTTTGTAGGTGAAACCGAAATGCTATTTGACAACAATGACAACAGCGAAGCTTAAGTCGTCACGACATCAAAAAACGTCGAAGCTATGTGGACAAATCAGAACTGTGTGGACAAATTCAGAACTGTGTGGACAAATTCAGAACTGTGTGGACAAAGTCAGAACTGTGTGGACAAACTCAGAACTATGTGGACAAATTCAGAACTGTGTGGACAAATTCAGAACTGTGTGGACAAAGTCAGAACTGTGTGGACAACGTCGAGGATTCAGAACAACCCATCCAAGGTCAGTGCAATACATCGAATCTCAAACCTGAAAATTTACGACAGGACGCGCTGATCAAGATTATTTCCAACCAAGATTGTGTGAGTGTTGGGTACAAACAGGCACAGACCATGCAGGTGCTGAAGTATGACTGTACTGCACGCCAACAGCCGTTAAATTAACAGGACTGCACACAACAAAGGATTTGCTCCAGCTGGAGGCTAATAAACAATAGCAGTGATAATTTTCAGCGATCCCCGTATTTACGCTTTCCTGTGGTGCAAAGCACACAGAGACACACAAACTATTTAGTCATGAAAACAACTAAAACTGCAGTAAAACTGTGTTCTCACAAGATTTGGCATATCTGCTCAGATATTTCTGGGTTCTTGAGGGAAAATCACCCATTAGTGATGGTTCATATTTGGTATTTGAAAGGGAAACAAATCTAACACAACCAAAATTACACTTTCAAGTACCAATGACTTTTCAGCCAAACAACAAAAACAAAATGCTGACTTTTCAGTCAGGTGAAAAACACAATAAGATACTTTTCAGTCAGGTGAAAAACACAATAAGAGACTTTTCAGTCAGGTGAAAAACACAATAAGAGACTTTTCAGTCTGTGGAAAAACACAATAAGAGACTTTTCAGTCAGGTGAAAAACACAATAAGAGACTTTTCAGTCTGTGGAAAAACACCATAAGAGACTTTTCAGTCAGGTGAAAAACACAATAAGAGACTTTTCAGTCTGTGGAAAAACGACACTTCAGACAACTCTGCTGCTGTCTTAATGGTCAGAAACCCGAGTGTGGTCTCATTAAGGGAACCACACTCGTGTGTTTCAATCAGTCAATGACAGAGGGCATGTTCTCAGAGTCTGGGTCTAACTGCCAGTCTGTCCCAGAGGCTATGCGTCACAGGTACTATTGCATCTAACATTATTTTCCAGCATTGCAGGGTGGACACTAGTTTCTGAGCGTTGAAAATCCTTCACAATTCTGTAATATTGGTAGCATTGTTTTCAAGTTCAAGTGCACTTCATGTAGTAAATAAAATTTATTTCTTTCTTCTCGAACAGATCCTTCTTTACAAATTAATTAATTGTACAAGTTTAATCCTAAATCAAACTGTTTGGCACTGACTGTCTCATCCGGTGAGACTTCTTTAAAAAAAACACAAAAAAACATTAATAAATTATGAGGTTTGAGCATCTAAGGACCTACAGTTTCTATGAAAAGCTGAGGCTGTTGTCGTTGATTACTGACGGGTTAAGCTCTGCTAAGTTTATCTTTGATGTCTTTTGGTTTGAACATATATGACACATTCAGTTTCCCCTGTTGAAATATTTATATGTTTTCAAGATCACCTACCGTAGAAAGTCAGTTTCCCTTTAACAGTGTTCTTCCCTCTGGAGTTTTCTGCTACACATTCATACATGCCGGCATCTTCTTGCTGGAAATAAGGGATTTCCAGGACTCCACTGGCCTTATTCAGGTCCACTTTCCTAGAAAAGGGGATTCCATCCACTCTTCTCCAGTTTATAGTGGGGACAGGGCTGGTTAAAAACAGAAAGGAGTTTAAGCGCTAAATATCTTATTGCTGCTGATTAAAAGAGAGCAAAGTAAGTATCAATAACAAACTTTTATATCTGTGCATGTGTCGGCAGCGACAGACGTACTTCCCTAATGCAAAACACTCCAGCTTTACGGTTGATCCTTTGGCGACAGGGACAATCTCTGGGAACTGAACCTCAATCTTCGGCTCGTATTCGCCCATCACACCTGAGGAGTGAAAAGCAACCGTTTAGCTTCCTAATGCCATATCACGGATAGCCCGTGGAAGCATTGTGTTTCACAACGTCTCTTTGTGTTACTGAAGCAGTTTTGGGAATCTTTATGAAGAGAATCTATTGACCAGGGGTATTGTTTTTTTTTTAAAAATGCGCTTAAAAAAGTATCCTGCCTAAGGCACAAGTTCAGATAAAAGGAGAAAAAATGTGCCTTTGCCCCCCCGTAGTTGATTTTGTGAGATGGGCGTTATCTGGACAGATGCTTCGCTGTGGAAAGCTAACTCTGATTGCTATCTTCAGTGCCTAACAGAACCAGGAAGCCCAGGTCCAACCATCACGAGAGAGTGGGACAGGTGGAGTGACATTTAAGCATTGGATACAATCAACATTTGGCAGGAGAACAAGCTTTCACTGCCCTGCCTGCCAGCAAATCTTATTGGGAACTCGTCTATAATGAAACATCTGCACGGATCAGCAAAAGGATTTTGCAACCTCAAAGCTGATTGCACTTGTCACTCTCTTAATACTGAAAAAAAATTAAGTATCACTAATTTAATGAACCTAAAAACGTTTCCAGAAAATAACCACAAATACATATGACATATGTATATAGATATTCATATGATCAAGATACATAGCGATAAAATGTATCCCCGATAATAAGTCTGGGCTATCGTAAACCAGAGTTTCTGGTACTGCTAAGCTAATTATACAGCTTGAGAACAAAGAGATGCACAGTCAAGTTTGATCACGGAGAAAAGTGTGTGCTTGCCTGGAAGTCAGCGGAGAGAACTACAGCTGATCTAGGGCAAACGAGCGTTTGGCCAAGGCTTTTGTTTAAAAGCGGATTGTTTGGCGCTGGGACATTCTCCCCTACAGTGAAATTCACCGCACTCACCTGTGAATGAAACAGCAAGTGCTCGCTGAAAGGTGGATATAATATAAAACTTGTATCCAGTGGGAGTTCTGCGCTAAGTGAGAAAGCACCGAAGGGGAAAAATAAAATAAAAACGATCCATTTCAAGATCAGCTTTAAACAAACAAAATAAAGATGGTATTACTTCATCAACATCTTCCGTCTCACTTAAATTGGAACTTGCTATTAAGCTTTTGGAAAAACAACAAAAACATGCTCTATAACAGCTTTATAAGGGCTTTTGCGGACTTCAAACCGAAACCTTGAACCTTTATTCACTGACAACGCAAGAAGAGGAAAACGCTAACAGTTAGATCATCCGGAGACAGGTGACCTTTACATTCAAAGGCTATTTATCAGGCTGGTCAAAAGGCCCTACAACCGATCCAGCTCCGCTATCTTAATTTTTTGCTGCTCAGAAACAACGGCTAATTAACCTTTCAATGTTACATGTATTCCTTAGGTCTCGTGGCTTTTCTAGTTAGGCGGCATTTCAAAAAACCTCCATGCAAAACGTTGAGGCTTCTCTGCGTCCTGAGTTTCCTGGCCCGGAACTCATGGGTGACACAGGTGCTGAGTGGCTGGGTTTTGATTGGCCGGGAGTGGGCCCTTACTGTCCGTGCGCAGCACCAGAGGGGTGGGCGGGCCCTGCACCCGGCTCTTGGTGACAGTGTTGGTCACCACGCAGGTGTAGTTGCCCACGTCCGAGGGCTCCACTTTGGCGATGTACAGGTTCCCCGTCTCCTGGGAGACAAAGCGGCGGGTGTCCTGCTTGACAAACGACGGGTACTCATTAAAGATCCAGGAGTAGACAAGCTCTGTGAAGGAAAGAAAAGTAACTATGACAACTCAGATACAACACATTTACATATCAGAGTTCCACATGTAAATAAACTCTGGCATTACAATTCTCCAAATAGATTAATCTTGGTTAGCAGATGTTATTTTATAGTTTATATTCCTGTAGTCATCTGCCTGTTTAGAGCTTACAGGGAACCACAGGGATACAGACTAAAGAGAAAATGACTGCTGTTTTAATTAACTACTAGAAGTCCAATCGTGCCCTGTTATTTGTCTTCATTTCAAATAGAGCCACTTTACATATTAGTACATAAATATTCACATCCATCAGTAGATGTAATGTTAACAGCAGAAGGAGTCCCTCTCTAAATATAAATGTCAGCAGGACTCTGCGACGGCCAGTCTTTCAAGAACAACAGAAGGGTGATG
The DNA here is from genome assembly GCA_025775065.1 of Hiodon alosoides. Taxonomy (NCBI): domain Eukaryota; kingdom Metazoa; phylum Chordata; class Actinopteri; order Hiodontiformes; family Hiodontidae; genus Hiodon; species Hiodon alosoides. The sequence continues at coordinate 6,992 of JAOYSI010001211.1, forward strand.
AATTGTGACCTTTGCAACACGTATTCAGCAACGCCTGCGCCTGTGTCTTATGCACAAATTCCTCAGGCCGAAATTAATCCAAAAACAAACGGGCTATCCATTCATTAAGGCCAGGTGTCCATCTCCCGCCTTAATCTGGCTTTTGTATACATTTCTTCAGGTGTTTCAATGTAGCCTGGCTCAAATAATGAGGCATTTTGTTATCATTTTGACCTGATTTTCAACAACTTTCAACAACTTCAACAACGATCCTCCGAAGTCTCCTCAATAATATTTATTCACTGTCACTTATGAATGGCCAGATGGATGCAGAACACCGTCTCTTACCCACTAACGTTTCCTCTGCATTAACCATCTATAAGAGCTTTGGGTCACAGGAAACCAATAACAAAGCAAGCTAACTGCAAAGGACACAAAGTGTGTGTTGTTCTGTAGGGACACGAGCACTTTAAAATGTATTTCACACGTAACGTCCTTTGGAAACATCTTAACTGTGAACGTACATCCACATCCTACACCCACATCCACGTGGTCTCCTCCATTTGACTCTCGATACCATCAATATCACGACAAGCAACTGTGACACGAGGCGGCGATGCTCAAAGCCGTTTCCTCGCACCACAGATGGAGATGATGACCTGCTCACCCGTAACCAACATGATGTAATGAGCTTACGCACCCACGCGGAAGACCGAGGGACACCCAGCAGCCATGTTTATTCATACGCCTGAAGTAGAGCGTGCCGTCCGGCACAAAGAAGCCCAAATAACGGAACCACCCGGTTCATTTGTTAACCGGCGGTGATGGTGTTTTAAAGGGCCAGCACCATTACTGCACTGAAGCTTTATTCTTTAATGAAAGATTTTGATATCTCGACACCGTTCCAAAACCACGGACAATTGTTATTCTGAATATAGAAACAAAAAGTACTTTTAAAGGGCCTTTAGTTCATCCCTACAATCCTAACCTTGCACCGGATGCAAGGTGCACAGGATTTGTACTGGGATTAGTGTACATAATAAGGACTCGCGCGTCCTGTGCAACGTACGGCGGATCCACAGTTTTATCTCTCCCGCACATCATGCTACACAGCTCCCGGTCTTGCTTTTTTTTTTGGGTCAGATGCTCACTTCTGCCTGGCCTTCCACAGCCGGCCAGAAAAGTGCTTCATCTCGTCCAGAATACAGCCGCTCTCCGCTAGCTTTTTCCCTCCTTTCTAATCTCGCGCCGCCGGCTGCCCATTGTGGCTTGAATTCGGTTCAAACCTCCAGCCCTGACCTTCCGACCGGCTACAGTCCCCCTTTATCTACAATCCCTTATCTGACTCCGCACCCCTCCAAGACGTCTTCGCTAGGACACCGCTGGTCATTTGATGCCCTTAATCATAAAACACCCCCAGGGCCACCCGTCTCGGGCACAATCTCAGGTCTCAATAGTGGTATAGCGGGGGGGGGGGGGAAACTGCTGAGTCACCAGATTCCGGCACACACTTAAAACAAACCTTTTCACATCAACCCTTCACCCTTAAGGTGCACTGGAATAATATAAATGCATTATCTCATAAAAGCAGACCCTCATAAAACAAATGCAATAATTCAGTATTCACTCAACCATGGAAAGTAATTGATCAGTAGTTTATGGAGTTTCAGAGTTTTATAAACCATCTATTATATCTTAGGGTCACAGGTGTCTTGAGCCATAAATAAATTGCTCACACATAAAAAGAGCTTATCTTTTCAATAACTGGTCAGTCATTTAAAGAAAACATTTCAAGCAACAAAAGCCGACTAATAGTAAAGGACATTTGAGCTTTGTTTTGTAGCAGTACAAACATTTTACACTGCAGTCTTTAAGTCTTTAAAACACACCTTTTAAAACTCTAACAGGCCCAGCTAATTGTAACTGTCATTAGCACATTTGTATCTATAGTGATTGCATTTCGACTACTGTTTCAACTTGTTTACACTAAATGTAATTTGCTATAAATAGCATTTAAATCACGTTGATGGCTGTGAGAACAAGAACGTGTAAATTCAAATGTACCAGCCCGGAATATTTCTTCACGCAAGGCCTTAATGCCTTAGAACTTTAAATGTTAATTTAGTGTTTTAATGTTAGTGAAATTAAAATTTTGTCCCAAATGCCCTCAAATGACACCTAGCAAATCTTACAAATACTGATAGCAACGTTTTTATAGCTTTTTGTTTGCATACTTTTTGAACATTGTAAAGCATCCTTAGAATAACTCTTTCTTCTGAGTTCCTTTGTCTGTGGTCCGTTTAAATGCAGTAGTTCACATTTGTTCCTGATCCCAACAGCGCATTGCTGACAGAAGGGGGGACATATCAGCGAGATCATCACAGAAGTGTTTCCTGGTCACAGGACTTAGGCAGCGACTATCAGTATCTGACCAGATGAATGGTTATATCATTTTCCACACAGCTTTATGAGTAGTTTTTTTTTTTTTTTAATCGTCAGCGCCACTTTAAAGCGTTCTGGGATTTAAAAAATGTTTTTTTGTTCCGGTTAAATTACAATAATCAAGAGCCGCTGAGTTCTGAAACTCCTCTAATGAGCAGGCACGTACTATTTCCCCGCTGTGCCTAATCAAACCAACTCGCTCGTTAACAGGCTGGTAATTAAACAAAACAGTCTTGGAGGATCCTTGCCTTGCGCTTCCTTTCTGCCTGGTCATTTATCACCGTGCGATTCATCCTCCGCCGCCGCCGCCGCCGCCTTTCCGTTACAGCACGGACAGTGGTGGGGGGCAACTGGGTGAACTTCTGGAGCTAGATATGGCGGGCTCTTGAAAGCACAGGCAAAAGCTATACTAAACATCTCGTAGCCGATGACCTGATGGAGAATCGCCCCTTTCACACGAGAAGTCTACTCTATTATTGTATTATTTATTTTTAAAACACATTTCCACTCCGCTGCAGATAGCTGGGGTTGTATTATCTGCTGTTTAGCGAGACTAAAACAAAGCGCAGACCACAACGGTGCTAATCAGGTCCCGTTGACAGGGACATGTATCGAATACTATTCAGTTAATCGCAACCGCCGCTGTTTCCCCTTATAGCATTCTGAACTGTAACTTCACAACCCCTACCACCCCCTCATTTCAGAAGAAAGGGGGGATTTGGAAGAGAAAATTCTATGTCTTGTGAACATAAAATGCTCTTGATGTGACGTCGTTAAATGTCCTACTGGGGTAACAACGCGTTAGTTTCTGGCCTATTATTTTGACTCAAATAGTTCTCCCCTTTTCTTAAGCAGTGTCCTGTAATTATCAGAAAAGCAAAGAACAAAAATTCGAGCGCACCGCTGGAAAGACCGAGGTTGTCGAAAAGACAGCGGAGTGAAATATGCTCTAATGATTGCACTTCCAAAGGCTACAAAGCTATTATTTGACACACACAAAAAAGTATCTGTTGTCAGCTTGCCGATTCTATCATAGCAACAAAAATGACATAAAACAGATTCTAAGTCCACATCCGATTCATATATGTCACGAGTGCATCGCTTTTAAGTGCGATTGTGAGTAGTAATAAGAGGAGATAAACCCGTAGAAAGGGCTGTCAGCTGCTGGCGAAATACGACGGCAGACAAAATAAAACGGCAGACGTAGCAAAATGGGGTATGAGAAGCAAAAATGAAATGAAAAGATTTTAAAGATGTTTTTTGAGAAGCTGGCAAACACGCAGCTTCTGCAAAAGCTAAAATGGTGATTGAAAGTTGAATAGGCAGGATATTTCTCCACTATAAGCAAAACACCTATCACGCTTAAATGAAACGGCTATCCTATCACTATTTAGGTCTGGATAAAAAAGAAGGGGTTTTATCTGGCGGAATTGCTCCGAATCCAGCTTTATTTTTGCAACACAGACTATTTGTTTCGATTAGTAAAACATGTTTTTTAAATGTAGGCTCGGTATGCCTTTGCTAAATTTATTTTGCTATTTTAAAGACATTGCTAAAAGAAAAAAAAGCCGTTTGCAGAGTTTGACTCTTTATTTCATAGCTAGCCTAGGAATAAAAAAAAATACAATAAAACATTTTATTTATTTAATATAAAGTGCAAGATACATCTCTTGTCCTTGTCTTTAGGCCAGAAAGAAACAGTCAAATCTATGAGAATCGCGATTGCGGGTTTCTCTCCCTTACTCCGCGCAATACGTTTAAACGCCACTTGTAATTACTTAACGGACATTTTGACTGGTGTGATCGCATAATCAGGGTTTAATGCCAAATTATTTAAAACGCTTACACAAGCACTCCTAATGTGGCTATTAGTGTCAGTGTTCTGAGCCAACAATTAGAACAAGCCTCTTGGCTTTGTTCACAGTGCCTAATATGATTAATATCTAAACTGCGCGACAGTATTGCACACTTCAGCTCGAACCTAACAGTAAATCTCGAGCGATTCTGCTTTTGAATTAAAAAAAACCCCCCAAAAACCTGCACATATTAATTACAATATGACGAACTATCTATGACAACGTATGCCCAACAAGGGCAAAATTGATTACCGTTGAGAATAATACATATATATCCATTTATCAATGTAAAAAAGAACGCAGACGCATTCTGTCACGGTCGTGGCAGAGACCTTTGTGTCTTCATCGTGTATTATCAACGTCTCCGTTCTCTATGAATATTAATAATGACACAGACGCCTGTTCGTCTGGAATTAATTATATATGTACTGCTTATTCTGACAACAATGTGCATTTTAAATTAATGTGTTCAAAACAATATCGTTTAAAGTGGGCCGAGAATGATTAACGGGGACAAAAACGGAAGAGGGATTCAGGCGTGGACCTTCCGTGGTTGCTCAGGGGGGGCACCCACCACCCTTGTGATCTGATTGGCCACCCCGTGTGCCCCCCCAATTTTCATTTGCTCTTAGTGATGTCAATCACTCTTCGCTTCGAATAGTCACTTTTCGGTGGCTCCCCCAATTTAACTGTTGTCCCCCTCTGTGCCCTCCAATTGAAAATAATCTGGATCCGCCCCTGGAGGGATTGTTTTTTTTTGGGGGGGTGGGGCAGGGCCGCTATCAATAATGTGCTCTTTAGAGGGGCTAAAGCATGTAAGCTTGTAATGGATTTCTCATGGCATGGTAAAATGCAAAAAATAAGTAGGAAAGGTGATAGTCAACCAGATCTTGCAGAAACAGGAAAAGTGAAGCCAAGGAAAATATATTCTGTTTCAACAGCTATTCAGTAAGACCACGTGTGCCACAGAATGCCTCATCAGTATTCACCCCAAATTCCAGAGACGGTTCTCTCAGATGCTAATAAACACTTCAGTGAACGTCCGTGTGTAATGATAGACAATGTTGGAGCAACTGTGTGATCCGTGCAGCTACGGTGTCCGCAATAGGACATATAGGTCACAGTTCATGTTTTTACGCAACCCTACAAAACACTCAAAATCTGAATTTAACTACCTAAGTTGGTTATACAATGTATAGCTTGATATATACCTCTTCCGTGTGACCAAAAAACAAAAACACTTCACTACCTTCATTATGATGAATTATTATATTATATAATTTTATACTTCTTGCCGTTTTTGAATAATCCTTTGTGAAGAAGTCAACTGGCTAACCTTTAAACTGGAGTTTCAACATTTTAGTTTACTTTGTTTTCGTCATTCCTAATTGTCAGATGACTTTACATCGATGTGTGGTCCACTATCAACAGCAGCTTTCCTCTTTAATCAGCCTGTTTTTTAATACGTTATATTCATATAACATATAAGTCAGGGGTTCTCAAATTTGTTTTGTTGACAGACCCTTTCTCACATGCAACATTAATCAGGGACCCCCTACTGAGAAACTTACTGACAAAAGTGTATAATATGTACTTAGTTTGCGGACACCCAGGGGTCCGCGGACCCCAGTTTGAGAACCTCTGGGCCAAGTTTTTGAAACCGCTGAGGTACAGGCAAAGAAGAAAAACAAAAACTGTTACAATAACTATGCCGCTCTAAAAAGACAGGCCTGAACAAACAAAAGCAAAGGTCTCCTTGTCTCTCCTGTTATTACACTTCACTTATCCTCCTTTACACTTCACTTATCCTCCTTTACACTTCACTTATCCTCCTTTACACTTCACTTATCCTCCTTTACACTTCACTTA
>JAOYSI010001211.1:19161-35959 GCA_025775065.1 Hiodon alosoides
GGTGTGTGCACTGTATTGCCCAGGCACGACAGCGCAATTTCTCTATCCATTATACATCCCCAGACAGAAAAGCTGAACAGAAGCTTGAAGTGTGGGGGTTGTACACAAACAGTGAGGGCCCTCAAAGATGCAATCAGTTAGGCCTGCAAACGAGAGGCAACGGATGTGTGTTTCTCTCCAGCTTCATTTAATATTGCGCTCCCCCTAAAGCAGCGAGCCACTGAATCAAGTGGTGTTTTGAACCTGGTGTCTGCTGCTTCCAAGCAGCTGATTGGCATTGCTTCAACCCTGCCGTGGCTATGCTCAAAGTGGCAGAATTTGGGAGAGGAGTTCCCAAGGGGAAAAGTAACATGGTATTTCTGTGTATTGCTTTTCCATCCGTCTTGCTTCGCTCCGAGCTAATTACCAGGCATTTTTAATACAAATTGACTGCTACATTTTTTTTTTCTTTGTACAGAGTATACAGCTATCACCAGTGCATAAGTGTTTGCTAACAAAATACAGACATGCCCGGGGTGTTTTACCGACCCTCTAAATTTCAACCCTGTCGCTGAATGCAGAGCCAGGGGTGTTCATGCCTTTGCCTCAAGAAAATCAATACAATAAAACTAATTGTACATAGGTTTCATTCTGCTCAAACAACATAATATACAGACCAAATCAGACTGTTGGTAAACAAAGAGGTGACTTTGAGATTGGAAGGAAATTGTACTGGTCGGCAGAGCCGCTAGGGAAAGATAAATAGTACCACGTCCCTGATCATGGATCAGCTTCCAATTTTGCACAAAACCGTTTGAGGTCTGAATATGTTTGGGTTAGCTGACCCTAGATCAGCACTTGGGGCACTATCAACTCATGAAAAATAATATAGATGGAGAAGTCTCTACAACTTTTCATTGAAATGACCAAATCTTTTTGTGCTTAGGGAATAGGTCAACTTTTCGAAAAGGTTGGAGGTTTGGGAGACGAGACAGGGTAATCAGAATTAAGAGGAAATATGTACGGTTTCCTGACAAATCTAGAATATTATTTCGGCATTTGTCACATGCTGATAGCAACATCAAATGTCACACTCCTTAATGTGACGGAAGTTTGATAGGCATCCGGCCACGTATCTAGCTAGTTCAGAAAACAGAGATGATGTTTAAAATAAAGTAAAAAAACAAAACAAAACATGCTAACACGCTATCAAACATGTGATTTATTAACAATACAACATTCCATAATGGCAGACGGGCTGTGGTGTTATGATGATTCGGCCTATAGGCAAGGTTTGCTACCAAAAATCAAAAGAAAAATAGCATCATCAAGCTTGTGTCAAGATCGTGCTCTAGTGCTGCGGACTATTTTTTGGGTAAATGCGTTTCCACTGTAACGTTACCCCGGGAAAAGCTGAATTTACCTGAGCCTGGAACACAGAGCTGAGTACAAAGTTGCCCAATTTATGCACATAAAATGCAAAAAAAAATTCAACACAATTCAATTAATTTCTACAAACTGCTTATTGCACATGAAGAGAGGTTTTATATTGTACTTTTGAAACAACTTGCTGATTGATGCAGATTTCAGTATCGAACATCTTCGTCCCATGTGGAATAATGCCAGAAGGGTATTATACTGCAGATGGTCCCCCATCCCCGTACTTACTGTAATTTCATTGAAACTGCCTTTATATACAGCTTTTGTGAAATTAAAATGAGGTGAATGCGGTTTGACAGGTGTTCAACAGTTCCCTAGCATCCTCCGTAAAATAAATGTTTAAACGTTTATAACAGAGATGGCCCTGAGGGAATCACGGCAATGCAAAAAACAACATATCCGCCTAGTGTTATCAATCTGGATTTGAGAGGTCCTTTCTGTAGGACTGTGTGTAGTGGATAAATTATAATGGTTAAAGATTTCTAAACCTGCAGTTGTACCCTCGACAAAGGTGGCTTGGTAACTATCTAGCTTCTTGAGTGGATATAGTGGGAAATCGTGTGAGCAAAGAGGTCAAATATTGCAGTAAATCACAGTATCCACTTCTCATGGTAACTACTGACTGTTTTGTGGACACCGTGAGTAAGATGAATGAACTAAGATTTACAAAATACACAGTAATAAGATTTCAGAGTCACCGAAGAAAAAAAGAAAAATATTGAACTATTTTGTCTATTCCTAAATGAATTTCTTGACCTTAGCTTTAAACTTTTATTCAGCTTATTAACAGTGCTACACCTAGAGAAAAACAGGGTGAATGATTCACGGCACCGCCCCAGTGGGCTTTTACTTTTACAAGTGATCTTCCAGATATGAATAAATAACATAATAAATTAAAGAAAGGGACACTGCAGACCAAGCAATGCCAACAACCCTCTACCCATTTGTGATTAGTGGGTTAAAAGATTTTTTTTCCCTCGATCATGTGACTGCAGACTCAAAGACGCGCTGTGCCTATGTAAATCCGGGACCTCCAATTTAAATTTGCTTAGGCACGAGAGAGGAGCTCTAAAATTAAGTTGGAGGTCACGTTGCCTAGCCATCCGAACAGCTGTGTGCTTAAAAATGAAAGAGTTTTAGAGGTCTGAGAAGCAGGCCCAACACTTTTGGAGCACGATTCCACTAGAGAACGTGAAACGAATATAGGTACTTAAAATTACCATTTGCTTGAATTTTAAATAAAACAGCATGAAACTGTCTATCTTAAAATGTTCGCTGCACAAGGTAGCAAATCATTGTCTTCATCTACAAAAAGCTTATTTGAGGCTTATTATGGACGGAGAGCTCTCAGTACCAAATCTCGTAAGTGGGGCAATTTAATTTGTTGAAGTGGCGTGCATAGAGGATTGAAACATGAAATAAGCCAGCCATTTACAAGGGTTTTGAATATACACCTTGACATGTTTCCACTGTGGTGTTCCACAGGTACTTCCCAGTGGCTGCCTGTAGAGCGGCGCTCCAGCCTCAGGCTAAAACTCACTGTTTGGCCAACTGCGGTCTACGAGCGTGACCAGCTTCGCTCTTGAACACGCCCACATCCGTATTCGCACCCAGAAGTGGAAAAAGAACCAGGGAGGGTTTTAAAAAAAATATATATTTTTTTTCATGGACAAAAATTTGAATGAACTGTATTTATTTTCTAACATGAAAAACACCTATGTTTTTATGCACCATTAATTATTGAAATAAAATGTAATTAAAAAAAAAAATCTATTTTAAGAAGGAAATCCTGAAAAGAAAAGAAGAGAGAAAATATCAAGATACTCCATTAATGTTATTAACAGTGGCTAGCTGACACTATTTGCTTGTTAGCTAATTTGTAAATACGATATATACTTAGCAAAACGCCATGGTAGTCAACATTAGCTAGCCTCTTAGGCAAAGTGAGCCATTTTTTCATGTGAATAAATGTATCTCACATTCCAGTTGTGTACACCGCTTTTACAAAAAGAGAGTAAGTAGTTATCCAGGTAAGTTATTGCTTTTAACTAAGCAATTTGTTTAGCTACAAAGTTAACTAACGTTGTGTGTGTGGTTTCTGATGGTGAGCAAATCAAGTAAATATCCAGGCAGTTGGTTGCAAAGTTATACAATATGAACATACAGCATATATCATGCCCTAAATCTCCAAACCCCAGGGTAAGAGAAATAACAACCCCGCCCTTTGTCCCAAACAAAGACCACCAAAAACTGAGGGGCTTCCTTAGCCCTGAAATTAGGGGCTTTAAGGCCCATTCCAAATCCCTGTCTTCCCCCCAAAAATAATTGGAAAAGCAGTTAGCCCTGGCACACAATGGAATAGCCAAACGGGGGAAACTTAATAACTGAATAACTGAATAACTTAATAACTTAATTATCCGATTGTTAATGAAATTCCATTGCTAACAATCGGAGACCATCTTGTTGGCTTTTCCTGCCCTAGGTATAACTTGTTGGAATAGTCAGTTTATTTCAATTTTCATATTCACTCCCATTTCATCAGTGTTGATGTTATAAATTAATTTGAACTGTGCAAAAAAGGGCGGTGTAACATTAATTGAACACCGCAGTTTGTAACCTCATGACCAGAGAGCCGCCAGTTTTTTGTAAGTGGTTAGGGTCACAAAACACGGGAGGTGAGGAGAGGTTTTGAATCTTGTTCTTTATTTTATACATATCTGTTAAATAGGGCTATGCACAAAGTAAAATGACTCGTTAATCTAGACAGGAACAGCCATATTCTCATGCTAAATCTGAGACACTGGGAAAAGAGATGGGGTCATGAGAATCAGATTAATCAAATTTGTGTATGGGTTGGTTTTGGAGTTGTAAAGTTGCATTGGTAAAGCATGTCAAAAGAAATATGTAATGTATTGATATGACAGTGAACCAACCAGGTTCATATTATACACTCAGAATTAAACATTTTTATCCTGAATTTAATTTAACATTTCTATGGCTCGAACCAAATCCAAATAAACTGCTTTTAAAAAAAAACTACATTTAATACAATTTTACTGAATAGAGTTTTCTTTTTTTAATTTCTTCTCCTAATAAAAAGTGCCATCAAGTACAGTTATATAATCTTTAATTAAATAAAAGCTAAAATTGTTTCAGGACTATGAGCTTAGTTTCATTTTTTTTTTGTAACAATAGAAGCTTCTAACATTTTGACAACCAACCCATATCATGAAGGGTCTGATTGTCACAAGGGAACACTCTATTCAACCAAAAAAAAAAACCCCAAATCATTTTCAAACACCTGGTTACCTGGATATTAAAGATATCCATTTATACCTGGGATGTTAATATTCCATTTGCCATTAATTAGAACTTTCAATAACATATATTCTGGTGTAAAAAGTCAGAATAATTCCGGGTGCCTCCCTTTAATACCACAGGCCATCACACTCACATACATATAAGGACGCCGTGAATGTCTGTACGGAAAGTCCTCTGCCCGCATAGCACACATTCTGGCTGTGGTTTACGACAGACTGATGGGAACAGACACTAAAGAGAGGCTTGAGGAGCTGGATTTGGACAGCCGTGACTCAACAGCCGGCTCGGGCAACGGGGGCTTAAAGAAATAAAGACGCCGTCAAGCCCAGGGCTGTTTAAGGGGAGAGCAGCCTGTCAGGAAACTTTCTGAACTTCTCACTCAAAATCGTACGTAGGGCTTAATAAACTCAAGTGAGCACCCGCGCATCCATCAACAGCCAGCAGGCACGTTTGCAAACAATTCGATTCACTTCGGTTTTATTCAGCGTAGCGCAAAGCGAGTTTTAGAGCCCTTTACAATGAGCGCAAACAGAAAATCCCCCCGCCCCCCGTTATGCTGGGGCTTTGAGATGGAGAATTACCGAGCTTTCTTACTTTCGCGCAAACATTGAACAGTGTAACCACGACGAAGTGACATCATTAGAATATTTTGTCACTGTGAATATTTGGACCGAGGTTGAGGCTGGCCACGCACACACAATCACAGTAAGGATTACAGGTCCCTTTCACAGTTGTCCTACCTCCAGAGTGGGGTGGGGGACCACAGAGAAGAACCACGCCCTGTCCTTCACGAACCGAAACCGTGCCCCTCCGGTGCGTCTTGAAGTTCTCCAGATCTGCAAGAGAACGAGAGAGCGGGCTTAATCACTGAAATCGCAAAGCAGGATTGCTTTAGTGTTTGTGTCTGTCTAAATGTCTTTTATATGGTTTTCTATTTCTGACACTCTCTCCCTCTGTTTGGGAACCAGACCTTTCAGTCATTTTGGGTCATGAGCTGAAATTTCCGTTTTAAGAGGTACATTCTGTTATCAACCAAACAATGTTCTATTGTTGCTTAAATCTATGGTTTTGATAGGAGCTTGCTAGCAGCTCAATGATTAGGCAATGTGTGTAGTTGTCCTCGCGTGTCCGGCGTCCACTGGGGGCGCTGTTCAAACAGAGGTTGCATTCAAAGGCATAACCGAATCGGAAGTTGCACACTGTAGATACTGTACATACAGGGAAGGGTAAAATGCACAAAAAGTCTTTGCTTTAAGAAAGTCTGAAGACAACAATAATATGGATATATATGTGCTTACACTCAAAAATGTAGCTTAATAAATCTTGGTAGTTAAAGATTTTGTTTATTTTTATCATAGGATAATACATTTCTTAAATTAACCTACCCACACACATTTCCCCCCCAAAATGTACCGTTTTAAACATTCTAAAAAATATGCATGGTTGGGTCATGTTCAACACAGCTGCGTTTGAATGATTACAATTTACAGTGCAACAGAAACAGAATGCAGGACAAGTCCTCTCACAGTGCATGTGTGGGATGAATGTGGAAATGCTAACAGAGATCTGTTTGACTTCCTCCGGTTTGTTTTGCCACTCAATGAGAGAGCTGCGGAATTTCCCCATAGACGACTGCAACAGACACCCTTGAGGAACCTGCAATGAAAATAACGGGAATCCTTAAACGATTCCTCTGCTTGTATCAACTTGTGAGCGGGGTTAGACACAACTCTCCTAATAATTTATAATAACATTACAGGTGCCTAAAGAGACCAGTACTGGCGCTGATCCGTTCCCTCACCCTCCATCGTAGGCAAAAACTTATGAGAAGAAACTAAATCAATAAGTGTGTGTCTGTATGGGGGGGTGGAACAGAAGAGACTGCTGGTGTTCTTTAAAGCAACAAAGAGCAGTCTGCTGTAAGCTTCTGGTTAAGTCCACGCTATACACGAATGACTTCAGCGGTGGCACAAGATATCCGGATTGTCAGAGCGTTTTGCTCATCTCTTTCAACGCGGGACGCATTACAAAGCAATTCTGAAATGGCCACAAAAACGGATATTACATTGTTATTTAAACTAATTTGTGTCTGACAATCGATTGAAAACAATAGCACAAAGAAGAAGGCTTTCCCCCCACCCCCCTTTGCTATTTTGCTGTGGATTCATGTAGAGGTAAATCTGAATATGTGAGAGACTCTTCATGGATGAGTGTTCAGGGCTGTCTCAGGTGGAAGTTGATTGAATAGATTCCAATTGGGAAATTGTCAATGTGCCTCTCGAGCCTGTAACTAGTGATTAGAGCAGACACACTGCCGAATGATTGAGATTAAAAGAGCGGATTGCAAAAAGAAATTCATTCTGAGCCGAACTGGATGAAGCCCCTTGTTATTGTGCATGCTTTTATTTTATTTTTTTGAAAATTGAGAAGATTTAGAATAACAAAACCAAGACCGAGTTTGAATCCCCTCCACGCGTCCATGATGGCTCCTGACAGGAGAAACGCTGCTTCTGTTTTGTTGTTTTGCAATAAAAGCCCCTGTGAAATGACGGCAGTGGTAATGAAAGGAATGCGCTGGCACACCCTCGTGTGCCGTGCGGGTTAGAGAGACGCAACGCTGTCCTGCGATCCAACATTTTTTCCTTTAGAGACAGAACGGCATGCACGGAGGGCTAGTACTGTACGTGCATTCTAAACGTGCATTCTGTACAATTTGGCTTCATTAACCTTAATTAACCTTGCTCTGTAGTATCCCCTGTAATGTTATGTCACCTCAAGCAGTGGTGCAAAAATAAAGCCTCTTTTTCCCGGGCAAATCAATTGTAAATCTCTAGTGCTGCAGCAGCCTGGCCCCCTTTCCAAAGGCGCCGGCTGATTAGTTCTGCTACAGGAATGGATTTAAATGGAAAATTACTAGGCTCACTGATTTATGAAGAGTACTATAAGGTCAGCTAATAAATGTCATATTGGCTATAGGACAAGTCTATTAAGGGTCTGGCTTTAATTATTTCTTAAAACGTAAATCTCCTTTTAACCCTGCAGAAACTCTGGCAGTTCTAGACTCTTTCGGCGCTAAAACCGATTCTGAGCATGGTCCCTGTGTTTAACGCGCCATTCCTTAACTGAGTAGCATCCTCAAAGATGCTATTTTATCTCCAGGGATCTCCAAAAAAAAAAGAAACCCTCATGAAATTACATCACTGCTTCCACGGGGCATTTGCAGCGATTATGTTTTGTGCTGTTGTTTTAAATGTTCTGTAACGCAGACTAATTTAAATTTCATATTTAAGTAGATTTTGTTGAAGATGAAGCTCGATGCACTTAACCGGCATTACTTTAACACTGCGCTTGATTCCGTCGGGTCTGCATGATAGCACAGATTCCTGAGGTGACAAACCGAGGAGTATAATTTAAATAGTACACAACAAAGGAAAAGGAAATAGGAACACCGAGGGGATGAGGGTTAATTCCTCAGTGTGTGGTTTTCACCGTCACGTGCCACTCCACATTGCCTTCCCTGGTCCAATACACACAATACCAAGGCTTTGTTGAATTGGACAGGTGCGTCCGGCGGACACAATACTTGTGCTTGTGTGTGTCCGGGCCATTTTTGGGAGATTTTGGAGCGAGCGCAGCTCCCATCAGCGCTGGTCCAATCCGGCGACAGCAGAATGACAGCAAAGAGCTCTGAGTGGCGTTTCTCCCACTTTCATGTGAAACAGGAACATACTGTCAGATAAAAGCCGCAGGAAAAGTCAAAATTGTGTGCCCAGGAGAACAAAGTGGACAAAGGCACTGGACATCTGAGGTGCTGAATTAATTAAAACAGAAAGCACTCTGGAATCATTTTCAGTCTCTTGAAGTAAAATAAAAAATAAAAAATAAAAAATGTTAAAAAAACAGCTGCGATTTCAAGGAAGAACACTGCATTCTACTTAGTCACCAAAGTGGGAGAAAATGAGCTCTTTTGAAGTTGCATTAATTGTGTTAAAAAAAAAAAAAAGAGTCTGCTTTGGTAACGCAGCCAGTTTTTAAAACAAAAAATAAAACGACTATTTATCACTAGAACAGAGGCCTTTGATTGTGCTACCGTCTTGTAGAATCGACCCATTGAGAAAAAATGCTAAGCTTTTTAAATGTATTTTTAATATACAGTAACCTATATTAAGCGACATTAATTAATGTTTTGTCAGTATCTGGCCACTAATATCACCCATATCCCTGGTTATGAGTGTGACATACCCCTCTGTTTCGCATGGGACATGAAAAGCTGAAACCGTTGTTGTACTGAAGATCCTCCTGTCCTGCTGCAATCTGATACAGATGATCTTCCAATGCCCAACAGCAATGTTACAGGATTAAAAGCACGAAAAAATGTTTAATAAAATCAGAGGTGCATTAAACCGTCCAAAGGTGCTGCTCTGAACAGCGCTTAAAAATGTGGTATTACATGGAGCAATTAAATGTGGTTTATCTGCTTGAATCAGCAAACTTTAGCTGTGAAAGAATATTTCATTAAAACAACGCAGTAGGTCCCACATGAGAAAGGCTGATCGAATGGCATAGCCCAACGTAAAAATGCCATTTATATACAACCCACCTTGGCGTTTGAACTCTGAAAATAAATAAAAAAGTGTTTAAGACAACCCAGAGCCAATTAAAAAAACAATGAATAAAATTAAAATACTTATTTCTACACACTCAGAGTCCAGTGTGTGCGTGTGGGTGCGTGTGTGTAGGTGTACCTCATAAAACACGGCTTCAACCCTTAGCCACCAAACAGAAGTCGGACCCAGCAAACGCAGGGAGCCCTGCAGCAGAGCAGTGTGCCCTATTAAAAACTGATAGGCTTTAGCCTGATGAGTTTCAGTGACGCCGGTGTTGCGAGCGGGGCCCGAGCAATAGACTTGAACAAACAGCACAAGCTTCTCCGCTGGGGACACGGCTGAGGGATTCTTCCCCTCCTGCATCGTGGTTAGCGTGTTAGCGTGTTAGCATGTCAGGAGAAACCTTCTATCACCAGTGATGCAACATTAATGATGATGATCCCGGCTAACGGGAGCAAATACACCTCACCTCTGGGTGCACGTGGTTCTGTCTGGATTGCATTCTACGTTTTGAGTTTTGCGGTCTACTGCACGCTAAATCTGCCCTATACACGTAATTAGCGTCAATATTGACAACAAAATAGTAATAACAATAATTATAAACAAAACAACAAAAAAGGGGTGAACAACCAGCACTAACCACGTAGGTGTGGCTAATCCATAAATTAGGCAAATAACATCTCAGCATGCATAGGGTCATTAACAAAAACCCAGAACAGGCCTGTTCGCCAATAATTATTGCTTGCATGAGTTGCAATAGGAGAGGTCAGTGATTTTGAAAGAGGGGTGATTGTTGGGACACTTGTGTGTCAAACGTAACGTCAGCATGGAACCCTTGAGGTCAAAAACATCAGACAACGACATCAGTTGATTGATATTTCACAAGGAAAAGAGGTGTCTCGTCCCTCCTGCACAATTCCAAACATTGTATGAATCTGTCCTATGGTCTGACTGGAACACCCTATTGAGTGAGGTTTTTTTCTTCTTCTGTGCACAGCCTATAATATTAAATTTATCAAACACCATTATTCAGAGTGACTTACAGCAAGTGAACGCATCTATTAAATCTAGTTAAAATAATTATTGAAGATTGATATGTCGTATTTACTGCCTACTATATTTTACCAGCCTGGGCCAGTTTTATAGGAAGGCAAGGGTCACTGACATTGAACAACACATCTATGCAGATATTGAGGTAAATCTTGGCATAACCATCACAGTGAAGTTTAAATCAAACATCATTAAGGGAACGATCAATATTACTATTAACTGAGAGGGTTATGAGAATCTGGTTCCACCTATCAGCATCCATTACTGTAAACACAAACTTACTTAATTTCAGAGTGATCTCGGTTCACCTAATTACGACTCCAGCAGCCCCGCAATATGAGCCTTTTAAATGTCACTGCAACTCATCATGATTTAAATAAGCTTTCCTAATTCAAAAGCGTGATTCATCCAATCCACCCACCGGTTCTAATCACCAGCAAATGCTCTGCTCACCAAGCTACTGGGTACCTGCAGGAGCCGGTATAAAGCCAAACGCCATTAAAACAAGCATATGGGCATTTGGTGAGGGAGGCCTGCGTTCAGCGTAACCGGACTTTGTTCCAGTCCACCTCCATCGCCTCCATCGCCAGGACCTGCGGACAGTGAAATCAACATGATAATGTGTGTAGGAAAATCTACGAGAGCCCTCTAAAGGAGCTCCTTTCTACTGCTGTGATCCCACTTTGGAGAAACAAGCAGACGTAAAAGTGAGGCGACATACCCTCCTCCCCCAGGCGATAGGTCTTCTGGTTAGATAGTTGTTTTAGCTTATTTCACAGTTTTGCTTTGGTGTGGGCTGGTGGGGGTCACTACCTTGCATTTTATTTGCCGTTTTGTATTTCGTCCCACCGCAGGGAGCGGTTGAATGACAATAAATGGCCCGTGACCTGATTCTGCGGTAGTCCGTGACCTGATTCTCCCTGACTTGAGATTGATTACTCATGAACAGGACCAAGACACAAGCACCATGTGACTGCTATTCCCAATTTCACGAACGTCACCCTTCCATTCAGTTTTCTGTCTTAGGAGACCAATCGCTCATATAGTTGGACTGAATAGCCACCAATGTTTTAACCTCATGTATTCTACATATTTGAATTAAATTTTCAAATAATAATAATACTAATAATAATAATAATAAATACAAACATGATTAATTAAAAATATTATATAGTGTTAACTAGTGACTATTAATAATAAAAGGCAATCTAGACATACCTGTCTAAAGCGTCTGTGACATTTCAGGTAAGCAATCCCTCTCCACACAGATGCATGCGCTGATCTGTATTAGCGCTGAATAGTGGTAAATGATGTAGTTTTAAAAAGTGCGAGGCCTCACCTCCACTGCACTTTGAAAGGAATCCCCGGGATGAGAGAGAGGTCTGAGGCCCCAGGCTTTACTCGACAGCAGTAAAAAAAAGCCTTTGGACCCTGCATTGTACCGTCGGAGAGTTAAATAACTTTCATGGGCATTTCTGCAATTGTCTGCCAGATGCATCCAAGCTCTCAACTGTTTCTGTGACTGAAAGAGCAAGCAGTGTGTCTGATCTAAAGCGCGGCATTTTTTTTCTGTTGGAGAAAATAAATAAATAAATCAGACAGACAAAGCCGTATGCCATGAGGGCTGATAGTCAGGTAATTTCACTGGAGCTTTGCTTCAGATGACAATTTATCTCTCAGTCCTTTGCTTTTCCATGCACTACTTTCCTTTATGTGTTTGGTCTGCAGTAATGGTTTATGCTTACAAATTGCATGCACAAATATAATTTCACCTTCATTCCAAATTATAGTTTTCACGTTTGTGATACATGCCTAAAGCTTAGAAATGTGTAACATCTCCCAGCCAGAAATTCTGTCCCAGCCATAAACAGTGCTTTCACTGCCACTTTTCACTGACAGACTTTTTTTCCATCTGCTAACTTGGGAAAGTGCATGAATAATGAGATGGAAATCTGCAGGCAAAATACAGCAGGCTGTTTGTTTAAAAACGTAGTAAAATATGTAGCATGCCAGGGGCGTGTCTGGTCCGGGAGCTGCCAGACACAGGTAGACATACCTTTGGCATGCACAAAACCCAAGTAACAATCTCAATTAATCCTCAACACTTGAAAGAAAACTATAAAACAAACCAGCCTTTTAAAATGATTAAACTTTTAAATAATGGCACAAAACAAAAGACAGATTGTTAATTCGTTAATTCATGGACCAGATCAGTTAGCCTAAATCCTTCTCTGTGGACACAGTTTGCTGTTTCCTTTTTGAAGGGAGACCTTAATTACAAACACCTGAGTGCAGCGCAATTATCTGAACCACACTCAGGTGCAAAGACAAGATTCTGGCGGTGAGTTGGGCCCTCAGTTTGATTGCCCAAAGGCGGGGTTTGTGGCTGCGTGCCACATTATAAAATAAAATAAAAGCTCTAAAGAAAACATATTTAGAAATAGATTATTATAAGGTGGCTATTATATTATCTTATTTAATACAAAAAGAGGAGTGATCAAGGAATATAGCTACAGGCTATTTAAGTACAAATGTACACTAGCAGGTTTTCTGAAAGGAACCCAATAGCTGGAGAATAATGCTAGGGATTTTTTCTTCTTTTTGAAATTGTATGCTTTCACTGTCCCAGAAGTTAAGACTCCATCTGTCCAAATGCAGTGGTGGGGATTATCACCGTTTAAAGGTGAACTGAAAGGGGGTAAAGTCAATTCAGTGCACGCACGCAATTCTGATATGACAGAAGTTCCACGCCACAAAAACACAAAAAGCCCCATCAATCTGCGACGAACAGACGTCACTGAGTGAAAAAAAGGCTTAATTGTTACCATCGGAAAGTGCACGCGTGTTAGTGAGTGTTGTCATGAGTAATCACGGATCGTTCAGTACGTTAAAAAACACTTGTTTGGACTTGCTCAAGGAGAAAACACCATACATACAATATGCGGGCTGGAAAATGGGACAGCATTATAAATTCTTATTAGGCCCCCCCCAGACACAAATGGGGGTGGGGTTATAGAATTTGAAATAACAATTTTGATGTTGAGGTGGAATAAAACCTATCCCAAATGATACTGCATTCAATATAATGCATTGAAAAAGTTTTACGATTTTCCTTTGTGTCACTTTTGTTAGAAGCCACAACAGCCCGGAACGAAAATAGTATTATTATTATTATAGGTAAATGGCAAAAATGGATTTCAATACTGGAAAAAATATAAATAAACACTGCATGATGTTTTGGATATAGCACAGTGAAATTTGATTATACAAGTTGATAAAATATTATGATGATTATGAAAAAACCACCACTATTTTAGCTATCAAAAGGGTAGGGATGATATCCATCACATCGCAAATTAACTCAGTGAAATACAGTGCTGTGACTGTGTCCATTCTGAGCTGGGACATCTCAGAACCCTGACTTTCTATCTGAAGCCGGCCAGATACTTAGTGGGTGTTTTAATTCTTTAACAACCAGGAAAGCATTATAAAACATGCCACTTTGACGACCTCAGTCTTGGTCAACAGAAGGCAGAGGTTTCCTCTTAAAACATAGCACGTATGCAACAGCATTTTGAACCCTGCTTGCTGTCTCAACTTCAGTGACACACACACACACACACACACACACACACACACACACACACACACACACACACACACACACACATATATATGCACAGACATGTCAGCCCACGCCCCAATTAAAGTTAAGAGGTATCACAAGCAATCGCAGATGTTTCCCAGGCTTCTTTCAGAGGCTATTGATTGGACGCATTTAAGGCCAATTATGACTGCATCGTCACAGAACAGTTAGCTGTCAAATCCATCAGCAGTCCAGGCTTCAGAAAATGGACAGCAACCACCCACCCGTGATCAGTGACAGCGTTATTCCTAGCTTCAGGCGCAAAGTAAGCGGCGCAGACGCAGTGGACAGCAGATCAAAACAAAATTTAATCGAAAACAAGAAACCGTATTAGCTATTTAAAAAATGTTTTAAATCACAGGGATTGTATGTAACAAAATGAGTGGACAAGCGTAATTACCAACCCTAAAGGTAATGATACCCCTCTTTATCCTAGGGTTAACTTATAAGTGCTCATTAGTGACCAATTAAAAAATTCATTAGCTACTTCTGAGGAACCTGAGAAGGCCTTTTCCAGAAATTTCCACATTACTAGGAATTTTTTCTATAATAAACAGGGCATAAGAAGGTTTGAGAAAAGCAGGGATATACCTCTACTACTTTCAAGGTAATTAATCATGTATTAGAAGTCAAAGCTTTATATACATACAGTTTTTATATCTATAACACAGCAGTGTACTTCATGTTGGGAGATTATGTCGGTAGACATACGTCTCCCCTGCTCTCTACAGTTTTCTTTAGTGCGCTTGGATAGGTCATTAATGCCTGAGAAGTCATTAGCATTGAACTGTTGCAGTCGATTCATTCTCGACCCCAGTGTTTCTCAGCCACTCACCTCATCCACCTGTGCAAGGAAGCACACAAACGCTTGTATTTTTCTATATCTTTGTGGGATTTTGGACACAATGTGATGCCGAGAATAGATTGTTGAATGGGAAAATTCAATTCGCCTCACATTAGAAGGAGCGGCAACAACAGCTCAAAGTAGCAATCTCTGGGAGAAAGAGATGAGTACAGAAGGACTCCAAGGTTTTTACCCGTTGGGGGTAGTAGAGGACGGCGTGCTTACACGCGCTATTAACCCTCCTTCCTGACATGTCACGCACAGGAGACGCGTCATTGTGCTCCTTCCAAAAGAGCGTGGAGAAAGTGCGCGACCCAAGTGTCACCGCTCCACCGAGGCGTAATAAAGCACATACTAATCGGCCTAATTCGGCCCATAGCGAAAACAAAGTCGGCGGCCGAGAAAAGCACTGCCCGGGTCTGCAGACTGAAATAACACAGGACTTCCACCAGTCCCCCAAAAAGAATGCAGTGTCCTGGAAAAAAACAATCACTTCAAATCCTGCACTATCCTTCCAGTACTTCACAACAGTGGGTAAGTTGAAAACAAGTTCTAATTGCGCCAGCTCAAGGATAAAAACTTTTAAGTCACAAACCTTAACCCTCCAATTGCCCGATAATAGCAGACTAGGCAGTGAAAGTAGCAATAAACTTAGTACTATTTAGTTTATAGTGCCCTCCATATTTACTCATACCCTTGTTATATTTAATCAGAAATATTATTTAACAAAAGGGATTGTGGTACTAGGGATCGACAATAAGCCTCGCTTGGGGCCAACAGATTACAGTTATAGTGGCCAGTTACAACGTTCTCACTATAACTGCAGCACTGACGGTCCTGTTTGGCCACTGAATTTACTCAGTCAAAATTAACTCCCTTTGAGAAAGCATCACATTAAATAAACAATAGAACAGGATGGTGTGATGGAGAAGTCAAAAAAGTTCCTGAGTTTGTTCCTGTTTGATTTAACACTGTAGAAAGGGAATAAATGACAGGTGGAAAGTGCTCTACTTTGCTTTGGGTACGTTACATCAGCTGTAATTGGTGCCCTTAATAGTAGTGGGTACACTAATATTCAAGACTGGACCAGGGTATTTCCGCCCAAAATACAGCATCCTTGGCTAGGAAGCTCGATCCGAGTGGAACACGGACGTTCTGGAGTGACAGCGATCCCAAGCTTTCGTCACGATCTACCAAGAAAATGGTTAAGAGTTAAGTCAATTTTCGTAGAAATATCCACACCCTAATTCCACACCCAACATTCCTGAACTACACTAAAGAAAGTGTAGTCCATTTCGTTTTATCTGCTGCAAATAATCATAGTCAAGCAGACGGAAACAACCAATCACTAAGTTTTTTAGAACTACCTTGAAATTAAATGAACTATGGCATAAGTTTGGCATAAGTTTGAAGAAAATAAACTTTAAACATCAAAGCTTTTTCCACCGCCTATAAAAACGAGGAAAAGTTAAGTGAAAAAGGAAACCCACCGAGAACAGTGCGACACAAACTGCTTTGATCGTGGAGGGGATCAAAGGATACACAACCTCCGTGTATACGAACAAATGACACGGAAACGCTTCACGCAATCCTGTAATCCCCAATACAAAGTTCTGGGAGGATGTTGCAGGCACAGACATCCCACCTTGACAAACCTCAAGAAAACATCTCTTCAAGCTGACTTTTCGCCTCGACAAACCATAAGAAAACGTATCTTCACAACCGACTTTTCGCCTCGACAAACCATAAGAAAACGTCTCTTCATGCCGTCTTTTCGCCGCAAAAAACTGAAAAAAACGTCTCATCACAGCCAAGTTTTCGCCTCGACAAACCGTAAGAAAACGTCTCTTCACAGCCGACTTTTCGCCTCGACAAACCTCAAGAAAACATCTCTTCACAGCCAACTTTTCG